>LNAC01001841.1:68310-83452 GCA_002007465.1 Ailurus styani
ACCCCACCCCCGCCGCCGCCCCGATTCTTGACCTCTTTAAGCACTCACCTTGTAATGGTATTTTATAACTTTTATTCTTGCTTCTGTATAGTACTGTGTGCTGAAAACATTAAGTGGACCTCTTGGCAACGAAGTTTAAATAGGACCTGGTAATTTCTGGAGGTCTTTGTATTACACCAAATGGCTGAGTTAGTAATTTTGAATAAGCCGAGAAGTAACAGAGAATAATAGGAAAATGTTGAAACAGCCTTATTTTTTTTAATGTTCATTTATTTTATTGCAAGCACAGTGAAGTCATGTTTTTCTCATACTGAAGGGATCCAAGAACCAAAAGTTCTGTCTCTCATGTCAAAGCCAGTGCTAAGAAAACTCTCTAGCAGTATGGCTATAGTTTCCATTGCTTCATTGCCCATAAACAGCTCCTGCAGATGTTCTCATACCAGGGTTAGGTAAAACCTTTCCATCATATGGGTTAGTGAGTGTCTGTGACGTGTTTAACTACTGTTCTTAATGTTTCAAGTTATAGTCTGTCATTTAGAATCCATATTCCCTAAGATCGTGGCTTTTTCTAGCTGATTGTTGCTTATTGGTATTCTCACCTGGAACTTGTCTGTGATAAGTTTCACAGGCATTTCCTCCACAGTTCTTCAGAGTCTTAACACTTCACTTAACCATGTTTACATTAAAGAAATTTTTTAACCATTAAGGAAATACTTTTAAAATGTGTAAATGTCACCATGTGAGTAAATAAATGCTCAGAAACAAATGCAGTTTTTATAAACACTTTAATGTGCTGTATTAAGTTGACAATATGTGCTGTGGAATTTTCTAAACTTAATTTTAAGAATAAGAAGTAAACCAGTGCTTCAAGATATATATCACTACTTTTCATCAGCTTATAAATTAACAGCCACATTGATTCCTCCATCCTTATGCATTTGTCAGTGGAAATGAATCCATGAAATCTTACCTGAGCCTCAATATTTCTTCCATCTATAAAATGGGAATAATACTTGTACCTGTCTATCAGCTTGTTGTGAAGATTTTAAAAAGCATGCAGATGAAACACTTAGCACTGTGCTCAGTCACTGATTGTGCTCAATCAGCTATTATTACATAAGATATTTTTACTCCTGTTTGGAACAGAAGTGGAGGGGAAAAAATCAGCTTCCAACTACCACAAACCCTATTTCATAACTGCCTCTGGAAAGAGCTAACCTCTTTTTGACAGATACGCGGGTGACAGTGACAGAAGCAGGAGAACTCACAGCCTTTCCAGAGCCATGAGTGGCTGTCCTGCAAACTGATCTCATTGTTAAGCTGACTCTCTCTTGTACCTTCATGGTCAAAAACCTAATTGAGGAAAGAGAAAACAGGAAACATGGACTTTCTTATCTTTTTGATAATGGCCATTCTGAGAGGTATGAGGTGATAGCTCCTTGTGGTTTTGATTTGCATTTCCCTGAAAATTAGTGATGTTGAGCAACTTTTCATGTACTTGTTGGCTACCTGCATGCCTTCTTTGAAAAAATGTCAAGTCCTCTGCCCATTTTTAGTAGGTTTGCTTTTTGCTGTTGAGTTGTACAAGTTCCTCATATATTTTGGATATTAACTCCCTGTCAGATATAAGGTTCACAAGTGTTTTCACCCATTTTGTAGTTTGCCTTTCATTTTGTTGACGGTTTCATTTGCTGTGCAGAAGCCTTTTCATTTGTTGTCCCACTTACTGCTTTTTTGCTTGTGCTTTTGGGGTCATATCCGAAAAATTATTGCCAAGACCCATGTCAAGGAGCTTTTCCCTTATTTTCGTCTAGAAATTTATGGTTTATGGTCTTATGTTTAAGTCCTTAATCCAGTTCAACTATGAGTGGTGTAACATAGGGATCCACTTTCGTTCTTTTTTTTTTTTTTTTAAAGATTTTATTTATTTATTTCACAGAGGGAGAGAGATCACAAGGAGGCAGAGAGGCAGGCAGAGAGAGAGAGGGGGAAGCAGGCTCCCCGCTGAGCAGGGAGCCCGATGCGGGCCTCGATCCCAGGACCCTGAGATCATGACCTGAGCCGAAAGCAGAGGTATTAACCCACTGAGCCACCCAGGCGCCCTCCACTTTCGTTCTTTCACATGTAGGTATTCTGGTTTTCTCAACACCATTTATTGAAGAAACAATCTTTTCCCTGTTGAGTATTCTTGGACCCTTTGTCATATATTAGATGAGCATATATATGTGGGTTTATTTCTACACTCTTAATTCTGTTCATTGATCTATGGGTCTGTTTTTAATGCCAGTGCCATACCTTTTTGACTATTATACCTTTGTAATATAGTGTGAAATCAGGAAGTGTAAAGCCTCCAGTTTGTTCTTTCTCAGCTATTCATAGTCTTTTGAAGTTCCACACAAACTTTAGAATTGTGTTTTCTATTTCTGTGAAAAATGCCTTTAGAATTTTGGTAGGGATTGCATTGAATCTATAGGTGGTTACTATAGATAGTAAGGCCATTTTAACAATATTAACATTTCTCTTTTTTTCAAAATTTAAAAAATTTTTAAACACTAAAAATGTTTTTAAATTTTTTTAATTTTTAAAAATTTAAATTAAAAAAAATTTAACTAATTTTTAAAAATTTTTTTAAATTTTTGTTTTATTTTTTTAATTTTTAGAGAGAGAGCCCACAAGAAACAGTGGGTAGGAGTGTGAGAGGGGCAGAGTGAGAGAGAAAATCTTAAGCAGGCTCCACACCCAACATGGAGTATGACACAGGACTCAATCTCACAATACCGAGATCATGATGTGAGCTGAAATCAAGAGTCAGGTGCTTAACCGACTAAGCCACCCAGGTGCCCTAATATTAACATTTCTGATCCATGAATACGTGGTATCTTTCTATTTATTTGTGTCTTCCTCAATTTCTTTCATTAACATCTTACAGTTCTCAGTGTACAGATCTTTTACCTCCTTAGTAAAATTTATTTTTAAGTATTTTATTGCTATTGATGCTATTGTAAATGAGATTGTTTTCATTATTTTTTTGGATAGTTCATTGTTACTGTATAGAAGTGCAACTGATTTTTTTATTGACTTTATGTTCTTAAGTTTATTAAATTTTTAAAATTCTAACCGTTTTTTGGTGCAGTCTTTATGATTTTCTATGTACAAGTTCATATCATCAGCAAAGACCATTTTACTCCTTCCTTTTCAATTTAAAAGTCTTTTATTTATTTTTCTTACCTAATCTCTCAAGCTAGGACTTCCAGTACTATAAAGAATAGGAGTGGTGAGGGCGCCTGGGTGGCTCAGTGGGTTAAAGCCTCTGCCTTTGGCTCAGGTCATGATCTCAGGGTCCTGGGATCGAGGCCCGCATCAGGCTCCCTGCTCAGCGGGGAGCCTGTTTCCTCCTCTCTCTCTGCCTGCCTCTCTGCCTACTTGTGATCTCTCTCTCTGTCAAATAAATAAATAAATCTTAAAAAAAAAAAAAAAGAATAGGAGTGGTGAGCTTTGGCACCCTTGCCTTATTCCTGATCTTAGAAGTAAACCTTTCAACCTTTCACCGCTCTGACATTAGCTATGAATTTGTCATATGTGGTCTTCATTATGTGGAGGTCTGTTCCTTCTACACCTGGTCTGTTGAGAGTTTTTATCATGAAACAGTGTTGAATTTTCTCAAATGCTTTTTCTGCATCTACTGAGATGATCATGTTATTTTTATCTTTCATGTTATTAATGTGGTGTATCATGTTCATTGATTTGCATATATTGAATCACCCATGCATCCCAGGGATAAATCTTACTTGGCCATGGTATACAATCATTTTAATGAGTTCTTAAATTTGGTTTGCTAATATTTTTTTTGCAACTGTATTCATCAAAGATATTGGCCTATACTTTTATTGTAGTATCCTTATCTGGCTTTGGTATCAGGCTAATACTAGCCTCTTAATTTTTTCGGAAGAGTTTAAGAAGGCTTGGTATTCATTCTTCCTTAAATGTTTGGGAAACTTCATCTGTGAAACCATCTAGGGCTGGACTCTTCTTTGATGAGAGGTTTTTTATTTTGTTTTGTTTCTGTTTTTTTTATTTATTTTTAAAATTCCAGTATAGTTAACATACAGTGTTGTATTTTAAGTGTACAATATAATGATTCAACAATTCTGCACATACTCAGTGCTCATTATGGTAAGTGTATTCTTAACCTTCTTCATCTATTCATCTATTTCATCCAAAGCCCCACTCACCTCTCCTCTGGCAATCACCAGTTTGTTCTCTATATTTAAGAGACTTTTTTGGTTTTTCTTTCCTTCTTTGTTTTGTTTGTTAAGTTACATATATGAATAAAATCATATGGTATTTGTCTACCTCTCACTAACTTATTTCACTTAGTGCTAACCCTCTAGCTCCATCCATCCATGTTGTTGTAAATGGCAAGATTTCATTCTTTTTTTTTTTTTTTTTTTTTTTTTTTTTTTTTTAGCTGAGTAGTATTCAATTGTGTGTGTGTGTGTGTGTTCTTTATCCTTTTATCTATTGATGGACCTCTGGGTTACTTCCACATCTTCGCTATTGTAAATAATACCGCAATAAACAGGAGAGTGTTTATCCCTTCAAATTAGTGTTTTTGTATTCTTTGGGTAAATACCCAGTAGTATGATTTCTGGATCATAGGGTTGTTCTATTTTTTAAGGTTTTGAGGAAACTCTGTACTGTCTTCCAGAATGGATGCAGTAGTTTGCAGTTCCACCAACATTGCACAATGGTTTCTTTTTCTCCACATCCTTGCCAATATTTGTTGTTTCTTATATTTTTGATTTAGCCATTCTGATACATGTGAGGTGATCTCTCATTGTGATTTTGATTTGCATTTCCCTGATGATGAGTGATGTTGAGCATCTTTTCATGTTCCTGCTGACTATCTGTCTTCTTTGGAAAAATATCCATTTATGTCCTCTGACCATTTTTAGATTGGGTTATTTGGGGGGGTTGTGTGTTAAGTTGTATAAATTCTTTATATATTTTGGATATAAACCCCTTATCAGATATATGATTTGCTAACATCCTCTCTTATTCAATAGGTTGTCTTTTAGTTTTGCTGGTTGTCTCCTTTGCTGTGTAGAAGCTTTTTATTTTGATGTAGTCTCAATAGTTCAATTTTGCTTTTGTTTCCCTTGCCAAAGAAGACATATCTAGAAAAATGTTGCTACAGCTGATATCAAAGAAATAACTGCCTACATTTTCTTCTGTGAATTTTATAGTTCAGGTATCACATTCATATCCTTAATCTATTTTGAGTTTTTTTATATATGGTACAAGAAAGTAGTTCAGTTTCATTCTTTTGTAAGTAAATGTCCACATTTTCCAACACTATTTGTTAAAGAGATTTTTTTGCCATCACATATTCTTGCCTCCTTTGTCAATAATTATTTGACCATATGATCATGGTTTAAGTTACACTCTCTTGTCCCATGGATCTCTGTGTCTGTTTTTGTGCCAGTACTATACTACTTTGATTCTATAGCTTTGTAGTATATCTTTAAGTCTGGGATTGCAGTGCTTCCAGTTTTATTCTTCTTTTCCAGGATTGCTTTGTCTATTCAGGGTCTTTTGTGGTGCCATACAAATTTTAGGATGATTTGTTCAATGTTGTGTAAAAAATGCTCTTGGTATTTTGATATGGATTGCATTAAATCTATAGATTGCTTTGAGTAGTGTGGACATTTAAAAAATATTGGGTCTTCTAATCCAGAGTAGGGGATGTCTTTCTATTTCTTTGTGTCATCTTCAATTGCTTTCATTAATATTTTATAGTTTTCACAGTATAGGTATTTTATCTCCTTGGTTAAGTTTATTCCTAAGTATTTAATTACTTCGGTGCAATTGTAAATGACATAGTTTTCTTAATTGTTCTTTCTGCTACTTTATTATTGGTGTATAGAAATGCAGTGGATTTCTTTACATTAATTTTGTATCTCGCCACCTTACTGCATTCATTTATCAGTTCGAGTAGTTTTTTGATGGGGTCTTTAGCGTTTTCTATATAGTATCTCATCATCTGCAAATAGTGAGAGATTTACTTCTTCTTTACCAATTTGGATGACTTTTATTTCTTCTTCTTGTCTGATTGCTATGGCTTGGACTTCCAGTACTATGCCAAATAAAAGTGGTGAGAGTGGACATCCTTGTCTTGTTCCTGACCTTAGGGGAAAAGCTCTTAGTTTTTCCCTATTAGGTGTGATGTTAGCTGTGGGGTTTTTTTACATAAGGCCATTATTATGTTGAGGTATGTTCCCTCTCAACCTACTTGGTTGAGTTTTTATCATGAATAGATGTAGTACTTTGTCAAATATTTTTTCTGCATCTAATCAAATGATCATATGGTTTTTATCCTTTCTCTTGTTGATGTGATATGTTGATTAATTTGTGAATATTGAACCACTCTTGCATTCTGGGAATAAATCCCACTTGATTGTGGTGAATGATTCTTTTAATATATTGTTGGAGTGAGTTTGCTAATAATATTCTGTTGAGGATTTTTGCATCTATGGTCAGAGATATTGACCTGTAATTCCTTTTTTTTTTTTTTTTTGTAGTGTCTTTATCTGGTTTTGGTAGTAGGGTAATGCAAGGCTCACAGAATGAAATTTGGAAGCTTTCCTTCTCCTATTTTTCGGAAAAGTTTGAGAAGAATAGTTATTAATTCTTCTTGAATTTTTAGTAGAATTCTTCTGCGAGGCCATCTGGTCCTGAACTTCTGTTTGTTGGGAGTTTTTTTATTACTGATTCAATTTCATTGGTAGTAATTAGTCTCTTCAAATATTCTATGTCTTCTTGATTCAGTTTTGGAAGGCTATGTTTCAAGGAATTTATACATTTCTTCTATGTTGTGCAGTTTGTTGGCATATAATTTTTCATAATATTACAATCCTTTGTATTTCTGTGATGTCAGTTATTATTTTCTCTTCTTTCTTTTCTGATTTTGTTTTGAGTACTCTCTCTCTCTTTTTTTTAATGAGTCTAGCTAAAGGTTTATCAATTTTGTTAATCTTTTCAAAGAATCAGCTCCTGGTTTCACTGATGTTAATTTGCGGGGGTGTTGTTGTTGTTGTTGTTATTGTTAGTTTCTATATCATTTATATCTGCTCTAATCTTTATTATTTCCTTCCTTCAACTGATTTAGGGTTTTGTTCTTCTTTTTAAAAGCTTATTTAAGATTATTTAAGATTATACATTGCTTATTTAAGATTTTTCTGCTTCTTGAGTTAGGCCTGTATTGCTATAAACTTCCCTCCTAGGGTGCCTGGGTGGCTCAGTGAGTTGAAGCCTCTGCCTTCGGCTCAGGTCATAATCTCAGGGTCCTGGGATCGAGGCCTGCATCGGGCTCTCTGCTCAGTGGGGAGCCTGCTTCCTCCTCTCTCTGCCTACTTGTGATCTCTCTCTCTCTGTCAAATAAATAAATAAAATCTTTAAAAAAAAACTTCCCTCCTAGGACCATTTTTGCTACATCCCAAAGATTTTGGACCATTGTGTTTTCATTTTCGTTTGTCCCCTGCATTTTTTGATTTCCACTTTGACTTCTTGATTGACCCATTCATTATTTAGTAGCACATTATTTAGCCTCCATGTATTTGTGTTCTTTCCAGATTTCTTCTTGTGGTTGACTTCTAGTTTCATATCATTGTGGTTGGAGAAGTTGCGCAGTATACCTTAGATCTTTTTTGAGTTTGTTGAAACTTGCTTTGTGGCCCAATATGTGATCTATTCTGAAGGATGTTCCATGTGCTCTTTGAAAAGAATGTGTATTCTGCAGTTTTACTATGGAATGTTCTGAATATATTTGTTAGATCTATGTGGTCTAATGTGTTATTCAAACCACTGTTTCCTTGTTGATTTTCTATGTGGATGATTTATCCATTATTGTAAGTGGAGTGTTAAAAGTCCCTCCTATTCTTGTATTACTATCGATCACTTCCTTTACGTTCATTATTAGCTGCTTTTTGTATATGGGTGCTCTCATGTTGGATGCATAAATAATTTAAATTGTTACATCTTCTTGCTGGATTGTTTCATTTATGACTGTATGGTATCTTTCTTTGTTTCTTATTATGGTCTTTGTTTTAAAGTCCATTTTGTCTGATGTAAGTATTATTACTGCAGCTTTCTTTTCCCTTCTATTTATGTAACAAATGCTTTTCCATCGCTTCTATCTTCATGTCTCTTTGGGTCTGAAATGGGTCTCTTGTAAGCAACATATCAATGGGTCTTGCTTTTTATCATTCAGTCACCCTTTGTCTTTTGATTGTAGCATTTAGTCCATTTACATTTAAAGTAATTATTGATAGGTATGTACTTACTGCCATTTTGTTACTGGCTTTATGGTTGTTTTTGTAGTTCTTCTCTGTTCCTTCCTTCCTTTACTTCTCTCATGACTTGCTGGATTTCTTTAGTGTGATATACTTGGATTCCTTTCTCTCTTCTTACATATCTATTACTGGTTTTTTATTTGTGGTTACCATTAGGTTTGTATATATAACATCCAATGCATGCAGCCATCTATATTAAGTTGATTGTCAAATAAGTTTGAACACATTCTTTTCTACAAGTGAGATCCTCCACTCTTCTCAAGTCCATACCTATCTTTATGACCATCACTTTAAATTCTCTATCAGATATATTGCTTAGCTCTGTTTCACTTAAATCTCTTGCTATGATTTTTCCTGTTCTCTCATTTGGGACATACTCCTCTGTCTCCTCATTTTGTCTTAACTCCATATCTATTTCTACGTGTTAGGAAAGTCAGCTTTGTCACCTGATTGAAAGTAGTGGCCTAATGAAGAAGAAACCCCATAGCGCAGTGTCCCCTGTTCACCAGAACCTGGCACTTCAGAAGCATATTTATGTTATTGCATGTGCCCTATTTTTGTGGTTGAGCTTCATTTATCTTCAGTCTAGTTGGCTACAATGGCCCTTTCTGCCTGTTTTGGGCAAGGTATGGTCTCTGTGCTAGCAAGGATCAAGTCTAGGGCCACATTGGGCTTATTGTTGGATCAGACCAGATGCCTGCCTTCAGCCTGTTTGCCCAAACTGCTGTTGCCCAAATTGCAGGGCACTGTCCTTGTGATGTCCCCTGAGAGGTGGGAAGAGCCTGCAGTCAGACCAGATGTCTGCCCCTAATCTGTTGGTGTTGCAGTGACCCTCAACTATGGGGACACTAGTTTGTGCTGTAGTTTGTAGTTTGTGCTGCTACCTGTATATTTTTTGTTGGTGTGCAGGGCTGGTAGTCAGATCCACTGTCTTTCCCCAGCCCACCATTGGGGCTGTAGTTAAACTCATGTATGTAGTTATCTTCCCCTCTCCCCAGGGCAAGAGTCACTTTAGAGTGTTTCTGGACCTTGTTGGGCCTGCTTGCAGAATGAGATAGGCCAGGTACCACTTTGGAGAGATCCTTGCCAAGTGGGGCGGGTTGGAGGGAGCAGGTCCACAGGTGGGGACAGGGCACGGTGTTAGCAAACTGGATAGTGAGTATCTACAATGGTTCTTACTGATGTTCATGTGTCTAGGCTTGGGGGCAGGGGAGGGAAATGGTACCCACCAACTCTTTTGTTCTTGGAGACATCTCCTAAAAATCTCTGTCCCTCCAGCACACATTCTGAGATAAGTTAATAAATCTTGTATATCCCAGGTGCTTTCAAACTGCTGCTTCTATTCTGTGTCTCTTTGGGATTGTTTGTTATGCTGTTTCTTTAAGGTGGTTGTGTGGGGGGGGAAGTACTCAGTTTCCTATCACCCTCTGGCTTTCCCGGAGCTGAGCCCACTGATTTTTGAAGTTCTCAGAGGTAAGCCCCACTGATGGTAAAAATTCATGTAGTTAAGCCCTTGTGGGTTTCAAAGCCAAATGTTATGAGGACTCTATCCAGTGCAGGTACCCTGTATCTCAGGTATCCCTTCTCTGTTTTTTGTGGTGGTCTTCCCATTGGTGGTTAGTCTTGCAGATGAGTTTGGTTCCCAACCAGGACTCTGACCTTCCTATCATTTTGTATGGGGTCTCCTCTCTACAATTAACTATGCAGAGTGTTCTGTCAGTCTTTAGTTCATTTTTCTGGGTTAGTTACACTGATGTGTCTGTAAACTAAATGTATCCATGGGATGAGGTGCGCTTAGAATCCTCCTAACTCTGCCATCTTTCCAGGTTCCTGTTGGGAGTTTTTTGATTACTCTTTGAATCCTCTTAATTTTTTATTGGTCTGTTCAGGCTTTCTACTTGATTCATTCTTGGTAGATTGTATATTTCTAGGAATTTCTCCTTTTTTTCTTAGTTGTGTCAATTTTTTGGCATATAATTGTTCCCAATTGTCTTTTATGATCCTTTGTATTTTTCTGGTATCAGTTGTAGTGTCTCCTCTTTCAGGTCTAAGTTTTTTTGAGTCCTCTCTCTTTTTCTTGCTAAAGAAAAAGGTCCAACTAAAGGTTTGTCAATTTTTATCATCTTTTCAAAAAACCAACTCCTAGTCTCATTGATCTTTTCTATTTTCTTTTTTTCTTATTTCATTTATTTCTGCTCTAGTCCATGTTACTTTTTTCCTTCTGTTAATTTTGGGCTTTATTTGTCCTTTTTTCTAGTTCCTTGAGGTGTAAAGTTAGGGTTTTTTATTTTAGATTTTTCTCATTTCTTAATATAGATGTTTGTTATTATAAACTTCCCTCTTAGAACTGCTTTTGCTGCACCCCATAAGTTTTAGTATATTGTATTTCTATTTTCATTTGTCTCAAAAATTTTAAAAATATTTGTTTTGATTTATTCTTTGGCCCATTGGTTATTTAATAGCATGTTATTTAATCTCCACATTTTTGTGACTTTTCCAGTTTTGTTCTTGTATTGATTTCTAGTTTCATACCATTGTGGTCAGAGGAAATGCTTAATATAATTTCAAACTTTTTAAATTTATTAAGATTTATTTTGCAGTTTACCATATAATCTGTCTTGAACAATGTTCTATGTGCCCTTGAGAATAACACGTATTCTGCTGCTTTTGGATGAGATGTTCTGTAAATGTGTGTTAAGTCAGTCTGGTCTAATGTATTAAGTCCAACATTTCCTTATTGATTTTCTGTTTGGATGGACTTATCCATTGGTGAAAGGGAGGTTTTGAAATCTCCTACTATTATTGTATTGTTGTCTATTTCTTCCTATGGATCTGTTAATATTTGCTTTATATATTCAGGGGTTCCTAGGTTGTGTGTGTAAATATTTGCAAATGTTGTATACTCTTGTTGGATTGATCCCTTCACCATTATATAATGATCTTCTTGAAAGTATGCAAATATAACTCTTTAAGGGGAAGACTGGGAGATGGGCGTTGCTGCCTTCTCTGTTTGGATTGAACCCTGAGGTGATAGCCATAGTTGCATCTATCAAGAGATGTGTCCTCTAGGTGGCAGTTACAAAACTGGGGTGCCAGACATGTACACAAGCTCCTTACAGAGACACCAACAACTTGGGGTGAATCACAGGGAAAGCATGAAGTTGGCATTTGCTAGCTTCCCTAGTATCTAGAGAGGACTATAGTCCGCCCCTAGATGTGAATTAAATTAAAAGTCTGACCTTCAGGCCACAGCTTTTAAGATAAACAAATAGACCTCTTTCATGTAGACTGGGCATTTAACTTGCTGCCTCTGTACTATGCCCTGGGGGGATCGAGTGGTTGTTCAGAAGTGTGTTGTTTAGTTTCCACTATCCCTGTACCTCCTCACTTTCCTCTTGTCACTCACTCCTCTTGTTGCTCTTGCTGCTTTCATACTACTATAGTCAAAGAAGATAGTTGGTAGGATTTCAGCCTTCTTTAAGTTGCCAAGATTTATTTTGTGGCCTATCATGATCTATTCTGGAGAATGTTCCATGTGCACCCGAGAAGAATGTGTGTTCAGCTGCTCTTGGATAGTATGTATATGTCTATGAAGTCTGTTCTAAAGTGTGGTTCAGGGGCGCCTGGGTGACTCAGTGGGTTAGGCCTTTGCCTTTGGCTCAGATTGTGATATTTCAGGGTCCTGGGATCGAGCCCCACGTCGGGCTCTCCACTCAGTGGAAAGCCTGCATCCCCCTCTGTCTCTGCCTGCCTCTCTGCCTACTTGTGATCTCTTTCTGTCAAATAAGTAAAAATCCTTAAAAAAAAAAGTGTGATTCAGTTCCAATGTTTTCTTGTTGATATTCTGCCTGAATCATCTATCATCACTGATAGTGGGATATTGAAATCTCCTACAATTACTATATTGATGTCTCCTTCTCTCTTATGATCTGGTATTAATTGCTTAATATATTTTGGTGCTTTGGTTTTAGAAGTGTACATAGAGTTGTTATATCTTCTTGATATATGGACACCTTTATCACTGTAAAATGACCTTCTTTGTTTCTTGTTACCCTTTTTGGCTTGAAGTCTATTTTTTCTGATACAAGTATTGCTATGCCCACCTTCTTTTCACTTCTGTGTACTTGAAATATCATATTTATTTTTTCTTCCAAGATTTTATTTAAATTCAAGTTAGTTAACATATAATGTAATATTGGTTTCAGGAGTAGAATTTAATGATTCATCACTTACATCTAACACCCAGTGGTCATCCCATCACTGTGATACCCCATCCCCTCCACCATCTGCCCTCCGGCAACCCTGTTTCTTCTCTATAGTTAAGACTGTCTTATGTTTTTTTCTTATTTTATTTTGCCTTCCCTTCCCCTATGTTCATCTGTTTTGTTTCTTAAGTTCCACATATGAGTGAATCATGGTATTTGTCTTTCTCTGACTGACTTATTTCACTTAGCATAATACACTCTAGTTCTATCCACATCATTGCAAATGGCAAGATTTCGTTCTCTTGATGGCTGAATAATAAGTCATTATAAATAAATATATTTTTATATTAATAAAAATAAATTATGAATTATGAATGTATATATTTATAAACACACATACCACATTTTCTTTATCCATTCATCAGTTGATAGACATTTGGGCTCTTTCCATAATTTGGTTGCTACATGTGCCCTTTTGAATCAGTATTTTTCATCCTTTGGGTAAGTACCTAGTAGCGCAATTGCTGGGTTGAAGGGTAGCTCTAGTTTTAACTTTTTAAGGAATGTCCATACTGTTTTCCAGAATGGCTGCAACAGTTTGCATTCAGTATGAGGGTTCCCTTTCTCTGAAGTGTAACAGTGTAAGAGGGTTCCCCTTTCTCTGCATCCTCACCAACACCTGTTTTTCCTGAGTTGTTAATTTTAGCTATCCTGATAGGTATGAGGTGGTATCTCACTGTGGTTTTGATTTGTATTTCCCTGATGATGAGTGATGTGGAACATTTTTTTTTCATGTGTCTGTTACCCATCTGTATGTCATCTTTGGAGAAATGTCTGTTCATATCTTCTGCCCATTTCTTAATAGGATTATTTATTTTCTGGGTGTTGAGTTTGTAAGTTCTTTACAGGTTTGGGATACTAGCCCTTTATCCAATATATCATTTGCGAATACCTTCTCCTAATCCAATGTTGCCATTTAGTTTTGTAGATTGTTTCCTTTTTATCTTGATGAAGTCCCATTAGTTTATTTTTGTTATTGTTTCCCTTGCCTCCAGAGACATTCCCAGTAAGAAGTCGCTACAGCTGAGGTCAAAGAAGTTGCTACCTGTGTTCTCCTCTAAGATTTTGATGGTTGCCTGTCTCACATTGAGGTCTGTCACTCATTTTGAATTTACTTTTGTGTGTGGTGTTAAAAAGTGGTCCAGTTTCATTCTTCTGCATATCATAGTCTAGTTTTCCTAACACCATCTATTGAAGAAACTGTCTTTTTTCCATTGAATATTCTTCCCTGCTTCATCAAAGATTAGTTGACTAGATAGTTGTGTGTCCATTTCTGGGTTCTCTCTTCTTTTCCATTGATCTATGTGTCTGTTTTTGTGCCAGTACTATACTTAATTGATGGTGACAGCTTTGTAATACAACTTGAAGTCCAGAATTGTGATGCCACCCAGGTTTGGCTTCCTTTTTCTACATTATTTTGGTTATTTGGGTCTTTTCTCGTTCCATACAAATTTTAGGATTGTTTGTTCTAGCTCTGTGAAAAATGCTGTTGGCATTTTGATAGGGATTTCATTGAATGTGGTGATTGCTCTGGGTCATATAGACATTTGAACAATATTTGTTCTTCTAATCCATGAGCATGGAATATTTTTTTATTTCTTTGTGTCATTTTGAATTTCTTTCATTGGTGTTTTAAAATTTTCAGAGTACAGGTCTTTTACCTCATTGGTTAGGTATATTCCTAGGTATCTTATGGATTTTGATACAAATATAAATGGGATTGATTCCTTGATTTCTTTTTCTGTTGTTTCATTTTGGTGTATAGAAATGAAACAGATTTCTGTACATTGATTTTATATACTGTGCCTTGCTGAATTTATGAATCACTTTTAGCAATTTTTTGGTTGGAGTCTTTCAGGTTTTCTATGTACAGTATCATGTCATCTGCAAAGAGTGAAAGTTTGACTTCTTCCTTGCTAATTTAGATAACTTTTATTTCTTTTTGTTGTCTGATTACTGAAGTAGGATTTCCAGTACTATGTTGAAACAACAGTGGTGAGAGTAGACATCCCTGTCATATTACTGACCTTAGGGGAGAAGATCTCAGTTTTTCCCCATTGAGGATGATATTTGCTGTGGATTTTTCATTTATGGCTTTTATGATATTGAGGTATGTTCCCTCTATCCTTACATGGTGGAGAGTTTTTATCAAGAAAGGATACTCTACAATGTCCACAATCTCCATACTGTGGAAAGAGCCCAGATGCTCTTCAACAGAAAAATGGATAAAGAAGATGTGGTCCATATATACAATGGAATATTATGCAGCCATCAGAAAGGATGAATACCCAACTTTTGTATCAATATGGACAGGTCTGGAGGAGATTATGCTGAGTGAAATAAGTCAAGCAGAGAAAGTCAATTATCATATTGTTTCACTTACATGTGGGACATAAGGAATAAAATGGAGGACTTTAGGAGAAGGAAAGGAAAGGTGCATTGGGGTAAATCAGAGGGGGAGATGAACCATGAGAGACTGTAGAGGCTGAGAAACAAATTGAGGGTTATGGAGGGGAGGGGGGAGGG
>LNAC01001842.1:0-17037 GCA_002007465.1 Ailurus styani
AAAGAAATACAAACTATTGTCAAAGATTTTTTGACCATAGAGTTGTGGGTCCATATCTGGACACTCCACTGTGTTCTACTGATATATGTGTCTGTTTTTGTGCCAGTACCATGCTGTCTTGTTGATCACAGCTTTGTAGTAAAGCATGAAATCAGGCAATGTGATGCCCGCAGCTTTCTTTCTCTTTCTCATTTTTAAAATTTTTTCAGTGATCCAAGATTCATTGTTTATGCACCACACCCTGTGTTCCATGCAATACGTGCCCTCCTTAATATCCACCACCAGGCTCACCCTTTCCCCCTCCCCCTCCCATCCATAACCCTCAGTTTGTTTCTCAGAGTCCACAGTCTCTCATGGTTCATCTCTCCTTCTGATTTACCCCAATTCACTTTTCCTTCCTTTCCCCTAAAGTCCTCCATTTTATTCCTTATGTTCCACAAGTAAGAGAAACTATATGATAATCAACATTTACTTAGCGATTTGTGTTTTTTTCTGGTTCCATTCAAATTTTAATATTGTTTGTTCCAGTACTTTGAAAATGCTGGTGGAATTTTGATTAAACTATTGGGAATACATGAAATTAAAATGCTTTTGCATAACAAAGGAATCCATCAACAAACCACGAGGTAACACAGTGAATGGGAGAAGATATCTGGAAATGATATATTCCATAAGGTGTTAATATCCATAACATATAAAGAACCTATACAACTCAACCACCCAAACCCCAGTCAATCCAATTAACCAATTGGCAGGGGACCAAAACATATATTTACCAAATTAGACAAAAAGATTAGCTGTAGACACATGAAAAGACACTTGAAATCATGCATCATCAGGTAAATACAAGTCAAACCCACAATGAGATATCACCTCACACCTGTCAGAATGGCTAAAATAAAAAAGACAAAAAATAAGTTTTGGTGATGATGAGGAGGAAAAGGAATCCTTGCACACTCTTGTTGGGAATGTAAATTAGTACAGCCTATATGGAAAACGATATGGAGGTTTCTCAAAAAATTAAAAATAGAAAGACCATGTGATCCAATAATATTATTATGGATATTGATGTAAGGCCAGTGAGCAAACAGTCAAGAAATAATTCTTGAAATGTTTTTGGTGCAAAAAGATGCTTTTATCTTAGCATAGGGATAGGACCCATGAGCAGAAAGGTCTGTGCAGGTATTTGTGAAGTGCAACCGATTATATATTTTTTATTTAGTGGGGGTTTGGAATAGTGTTAAGTCTCTAAGGAATTTGGAAGCAAGTCTTCCAGGACCTTGAAGGGCTTGCTGCTGTTATGATAAGATTATTTACTACTGTCTAGTGAAACATTAGCCCTGAGACCCTTCTGATGTATATCAGTAGCCCTATGTTTGAAGGATAATTGTTACCATATATCTTGGGGGGTGTTTAAGGTTATCACAGGGAAACAACACTAAGAAGAACAAAGCTTCAGTGGTAAAACATGAAAGGAAGTCCTTGAGGGAGCTGTAGGAGTGTTCCCATCTATAAGCCTGGAGACTACAAGCTGCAATAAAGTCCAGCCTTTGTTCTTTTTTCTCTCATCAGGTATTTACCCAAAGAAAATGAAAACACTAATTGGAAAAGATGTATGCGTCCCTATGTGTATTGAAGCATTATTTACCCTAGCCAAGATATGGAAGCAACCTAGGAATCCACTGATAGCTGAATGGGTAATGAGGAGGAGGTATACAACCAATGGAATATTATGTATGCAGTGCAGAAAAATGATGAGATTCTGCTGTTTGTGACAACATGGATAGACCTTAGAAGGTCTAAGTGAAAGAAGTCAGATTGGGGAAGACGAATATCATATGATTTTACTCATATGTGAAATCTAAAACCCTAAACAAATGAATAAACAACAAACCAAAAGCAGAATCAGATCTATAAACACAGAGAACAAACCCATGGTTGCCAGAAGGGAGGTGAGGTGTGGGGGTGGGCCAAAATGGGTGAAGAGAGTAGAAGATAGGCTCCCAGTTAGATGGTAGGTACATGTGTGGTGGGCATAACATAATGTTTAACTTGTGGAATCATTATGTTGTACACCTGAAACAAATGCTTCATTGTCTCTCAACTACACTGAAATAAAAAAAAGTTCATAAAAAATTAAAATAATGTTTAATTTTTTTCATGTTTTTAATAAGTGGGTTTAATCCTTTCCACCACCTGGCCCATTATTAAATCACACTTCATTTTACCTTAGCCATTGTTTTATGGCTTTCATATTTCTCTGCAACTGCTTCAAATTAACTCGAAGCAAGTAAAGATAAGAAGTACTATATGGCTGTTAAAGTAGAAGTATAATATTAACCCACTACAATTAGGATGATTTATATTTGAGCAAGAAAAATCATTCATGGCCAGTGAACATTGTTTGTTGATAAAGCAGGCTGAAAAGGTAGCCTGCTGACCTGGGAGAGGGCAGTGAAGTTTGCTATTTGGTATCCTTCCTGCAGTGTCTTCAGGTGCCCTTCCAGTATCCTTCAGGAAAATCTTTCCTGTGCTTGGTCATTCTTTCCCTTCCCCTCCCATCATGGGATCCAAGGGCTGGCATCCAAGGGAGATAAGCTTTCTGGCCATATCATCCTAGACCATTTCTGAGTCCAAGGTCCCCTTCCTGCTCCTCTTTCACCCTGAGTTGTGTGGAGCTGGGGGCTGGGCTTGGCTTGAGGACTGGGCTGTGTGGGCCTATGGGGGCCAGTATCCACGCAGCTCCAGCCCTCCCTCTTCTGGGATGTTCCTGGATAAGATGTTACTAGATGGCAGGGCTCACATCTTCCTTCTTCTCTGCTTGCATGTGTAAGAATGAAGTTTCATAACTACTACTTGTGTAGCCCAGTTCCTGGCACTTAATAGGTACTCAATAAAATTTGAGTTTCTCCCCTCTGTCTTTTAATAAAATTACTCTAATATCTATCAAGCTTTGAGGAGTCTCCCTGTGTGCGGATGATTGGTGGCTGAAGTAGGGGGTGGACCTGGAAGCCAATATTGATTGTTCTTTCATTCTTTTTGTCTATTATGTTCAATTAGCCAACATATAATACACCATTACTTTTTGATGTAGCGTTCAATGATACAGTAGCTGCGTGTAACACCCAATGCTCATCATCACATGTGCCCTCACCAAGTTACCTGATTCCCCCACCCCCTCCCTCAGTTTGTTTCCTGGAGTCCAGAGTCACACAGTTTGTCTCCCTCTCTGATTTCTTCCCATTCAGTTTCTCTCCCTTCACCTGTGGTCCTCCACACTACTCCTTATGTTCCACATATGAGTGAAACCATATGATAACTGCCTTTCTCTGCTTGACTTATTTCACTTAGCCTAATCCCCTCCAGCTCCATCCATGTCAATGAAAATGGTGGGTATTCATCCTTTACAATGGTTGAGTAATACTCCATTGTACATATGTACCACATCTTCTTTTTATTTTTATTTTTTTATTATGTTACATTAGTAACCATACAGTACATCATTAGTTTTTTTTAAGATTTTTAAAAATTTATTTACTTGACAGAGAATGAGATCACAAGTAGGCAGAGAGGCAGGCAGAGAGAGAGGAGGAAGCAGGCTCCCTGATGAGTAGGGAGCCCGATGCGGGCCTTGATCCCAGGACCCTGGAATCATGACCTCAGCCGAAGGCAGAGGCTTTAACCCACTGAGCCACCCAGGTGCCCACATCACTAGTTTTTGATGTAGTGTTCCATGATTCATTGTACCTCATCTTCTTTATCCATCATCTATTGAAGGACATCTTGGCTCCTTCCACAGTTTGGCTGTTGTGGACAGTGCCTCTCTGAACATTGGGGTGCATGTGCCCCTTCCCTTCACTACATCTGTATCTTTGGGATAAATACCCAGTAGTGCAATTGCTGGGTCATACAGCAGCTCTATTTTTTACATACTGAGGAACCTCTATAGTTTTTTCCAGAGTGGCTGTACCCGCTTGCATTCCCACCAGCAGTGTAAGAGGGTTCCCCTTTCTCCGCATTCTCACCCACACTTGTTGCTTCCTGTCTTGTTAATTTTGGCCTTTCTAACTGGTGTAAGGTGGCATCTCATTGTGGTTTCGATTTCTATTTCCCTGATGAATAGTGATGTTGAACATTTTTTCTTTTGTCTCTTAGCCATTTGTATGTCTTTTTTGGAGAAGTGTCTGTTCATGTCTTCTGCCCAGACACTGGAACATGTCTGTTCCTATCTTGATCGGATTATTTGTTTTTGGGGTATTGAGTTTGAGAAGTTCTTAAAGATCTTGGGTACTAGCCCTTATCTGTAATGTCATTTGCAAATATCTTCTCCAATTCCGTGGACTGTCACTTAGTTTTGTTGATAGTTCCCTTTGCTGTGCAAAAGCTTTTTATCTTGATGAAGTCCTAAAAGTTCATTTTTGCTTTTGTTTCCCTTGCCCTTACAGACATGTCTTGAAAGAAGTCACTGTGGCCAATGTCAAATCCCACCTGGTCATGATGGATAATGCTTTTAATGTACTGTTGGATCCTATTGGCTAGGATCTTGGTGAGTATTTTGGTACCCATGTTCATCAGGGCTATTGGTCTAAAATTCTCTCTCTCTTTTTTTTAGGTTGTGTTATGTTAGTCACCATAAAAATACATCATTAGTTTTTGATGCAGTGTACCAAGATTCATTGTTTATGTACAATACCCAGTGCTCCATGCAATATGTGCCCTCCTTAATACCCACCACCAGGCTTACCCATCCCCTCAACCCCCTCCTCTCTAAAACCCTCAGTTTCTTTCTCAGAGTCCACAGTGTCTCATGGTTCATATCCCCTCTGATTTCTCCCAATTCAGTTTTCCTTTCCTTCTCCTAATGTCCTCCGTGTTATTCCTTACATTCCATAAGTAAGTGAAACCATGTGATAATTGACTTTCTCTGCTTGATTTATTTCACTCAGTATAATCCTTTTTGATGGCATCTTTGTCTGATTTTGGGATCAGGGTAATGCTGGCCTCATAGAATGAATTTGGGGGTTTTCCTTTCATTTCTATTTTTTTGTAACAGCTTCAGTAGAATAAATCATTACTTTTCAATTAAGATGCATTTTCCCCATACTCCTCAATCTAAGTGCGTATTGGAAGAATGGACCTTTGGGGATGACAGCATAAGATATGTTCAGATATATCCAGATGTCTTGGGTTTGCCCATATTTGTAATATCTCAGACCAGACATTTGGGCAGAAACCAATCACTCCTGGGCATCAATGTGTCAGTCAGTCCTTGCTCCATGAAAATAAATATAGTGGATCATTCAGAACAATTGAGAGTGAACACAGGCTGGTAGAGGTTTTGGTAGTTGTGTGGTTGTGAAACAGAGAGATTTGGTTTCCTCCTCTATAGAATGAAGACAGTAATGACAGGAAGATAGCAGAAGTGTGGCCATAAAGCCCTGGCCCCAACTAGTGTCTTACACCAGTCACACAAGAACACCTGAGCACTGGGCAGGCTTGAGGGAGCAAATATAGGTAAGGTGGTTAAATCTGAATGTCTATCCTGGTGATGCTTTAGTGTTGCATATATGTTTGGGGTGGGAAGAAAAAAAGAACAGAAGATGGTGGAATTTTTGTATCCACCCAGGGGCTGACTTGTTTAAGTCTGAGTTAAGAGTCTTCCTGTTTCTCAGTGAACTGAAGTGTTTTCCAAATTTGTACAGGGCTGAATAGTCAATGTGCTGCTGGTGACTTCTCTGCACATGAGCTCAAGCAAAGTTTCTTGAGTGTTTACTCTGTGCTGGACACATGGACAGGGCACACAGTGCCTCCCTTTGTGGATGCCACAAAAAGTCCACAGAAGATCACATGTCAGGGCTGTGGAAGAGAAAAGAGTGCTACTAAACCCCAACAGGCATGTGTATGGGGCACATGTGGGGATGAGCAGGTTGGTGAAGACCCCTCTGAGGAAGGTCACCTTAGGTGAGACTAGAATGGTGACACTTTCAGGGATGAGAGATAAAGAGCAGGAACATTAAGTGGCTTGTGAAAGGGACTGTGAAACCTCCATGAACTAGAGGAAATTGCACAGGCCAGTGTGGGAGTAAACAGGAAAGTTATGAGGAAGCCGTGGTCTGGGAGTCATAGACAAGAGGTTTAGTGGGAGGAGTCCCTGAAGGGATGAGATGACCTGACAAAAGCTGATTTGAAAGCTCATAACCTTGGAGTGAAAATGAACTTGAGGAAGTAAAGCTGGAGGTGGTAGGGACACTCATGGGGAAACAGGGACACCCAGCTTGGATCAGGGAGGAAATAAGAGTGTATTGTAGGTTAAGTGCTGACAGTGAATATGAATTTGAGAAACTCTTGAACATTCTAGTACACTGGTAGTAGACTAAGAATGTGGAATGTGCTTCAAGTTTCTGGCAGATATAACTGGTGAACCCAGGTGTCCTTTATGGGGTGAGGAACTGCAGGAAGGGAGGGGCTGGAGAAGAAACCCTAGTGCTCCATGGATTTCCTTCAGAGACCATAGAATCCACATTTCCTGGTGCAGATTGTGGCCTGGCAGGGAGGGACTGAATGGTGTACCCAGGTCATGTGTGATAGTAAAGTATTAAGAAGTCACACAGCACTGTGCATTTACTTCTGCAGGGAACTTCCTGAAAGATCCTGATGCCCAATATTAAACTAACTGTTGCCAGGTTGTGGGATGATGTGGGTGGTCTCCTGGTGAGGAAAAGCAAAGCAGCTACACTGGTGGTTCCACCAAGGCTCTTGCACCTGAGATACACCCCCAGACACGGTATCATCTTAGTAGTGAATGGTTAGGAAACCTGAAGAGTAGTAGTTGTTCAATAAATGGTTGCTGAGTCTGCATCTCTTTGTGTCCACCTGAGTCTGTGTCTCTTTGTGTAATTGCCCTGTTTCTGTGGCTCTGATCATGCTGTTTCCTTCCTGATAACTAGGGTGCACCATCCAGAGGGCAGGGCAGAGTCTCCTGGGATTGTGTTTTGTAAGCTTTCACTTTCAAACGGTGGAAGGAGTCAGTGCAGGGTGGATGATTCTATCTGGGAGTGCTTAGTGCCCCAGGTCCCTGTTTCAGGAAAGACCCTGAAACCTGTGCCAGGCCCTCCTGCTCCACTTACCTGGGAACCACCACCTTTCAGACAAGAGAAGCCACCATTACCCGTGTTGGACCTGGAAGGAGAGTGTGGGGCTCAGAGCAGCAAACTGCTGAGGCAATCTGAGAGCAGATTTGGGGTCATCTGAGATCCTGCACTTTTGAGTTAGAGATGCTTATGAAGTCCCAGGTTTTCAAGCAGGTGAGTGGGTCCTGAAGTCCCTTGTTGGACAACAAGAGAAAAGCTGGGAGAAGCTGGGTGTGAGGAGGAGGCTGAAATTGTGGTGGGGCTGGGGTGTTCTGAGAAGACCCAGGACAACTACAGTGAGGTCTGCACTTTACTCATTTATATAATGACATTTCTGTGCCATTATTAGGACCAGGGACAGTTCTAATGACATGTACTGACTGTCCATACATAAATTTCTGTGATTCTCTTTACATATTTGGGTGAGATTCTGTTACTATCCTCATTTTGCAGATGAAGAACTGCAGCAGAACAGGTCAAGAATCTTGACTAAGAAAGAGACATAGAAAGTGGCTGAGAAGGGAGGAGACGTCAGCAGTCAGCTCCGGTTTCTTTCTTTCCCAGGACCATTGGCTGCCCTCCATGTATAACTGGTTTGAAGCTCTTTTTTTCTGACTAGGACTCATTTTATCCTCTCTGCTGCTTTGTCTCTCTGGGACCCTTTATCCTGAGGCAGAAACTCCTCAGAGATAGAGAATATTAGGATTATTATCTCATCATGGGGTATTGACTGGGCACTGACTATATGGAAGGCCAGGTCCTTGGTCCTGAACAGAAAGGGCTGGGTGGGGGAGGGGCTGGAAATTCAGGTGAACTAAACAAGCAAAAGAGTCCAGGACAGCATGCGTGGTGGGAACCACAGTGTTCTTGAGAAGGACGCAGTTTGACTCTCATGCTTCTCAGTCATTCCTGGTCATAATTAGGGGGTAACAGAAGAACAGCACAAAGGAGCTGGTGTGTCCTTCATGGGGACAGACCTGAGTCTGGGCCCTGTGTCTCTGGGCCACTGTGGTGGCCTGTGACTCATGCAGACATGGAGGAGTCCCCTGTGCTGAGGTGGGAAGGGTCTGGTTTTGTGGACAGAGCAGGCTGGAAAAGTTTCCAAAGGGCTTGGAGGGCTTTCTTGGCATCGGGGTTGTGGGACCCCTACCCCATAAGCATAATGAGCAATAGGGAAGGTTGTGCTCTTGCTGGAGACTGTTGCCAGCCCTGAGCCCTGCTGTCTGCTCTGAGGTCCAGAGCCCTGCTCTCTGCTCTGAGGCCCAGAGCAGCATGCTGGCCCTGCCTCCTCTCTGGAGGTGTTCACCTGCCTCCTGCCCTGTGTCTCCCCAGCTCTGAGGAAATGGAGGATTGCTGCAGGGGCTCTTTGCTCTCCCATCTTCCCTCCCTGCTTCTCCTCTTCCAGCTTCCTGCTGGGGGATCTGCAGGTGAGTATGTCCCAATCCCCCTTCCTGTGTCTCCCTGTGGTGGGTGAGAGTCCCCAGGAGCTCTGCTGGTGTCTCCATAAGGATGGATGGCTATTGGTGTAGGCCCTGGCTCTAGACAGATTCTGGAGATCCTCCAACTGCTAATTATAATGACACATTTAAGAAGAGTTCCTACACCATAAAATAAAGACATGGGATCATGACAGTTATTTAATGAGGAGTTTATGTCTTATAAAGTAAAAAATGTGAATTTCACTATGAAAAGTGTGAACATGAATTTCCCCTCATTTTTTGTTTCCTGGCTCTATTGGTATCTGACCAATTATTCTGTGATTAATTCATTATACCCACAGATACTGAAAGGGTGTCCAGTGTGTGTTAGGTGCTACTCTATGTACAAAATGACAGAGTATCTGTCTTTACAGAGCTCATTCTGGCAGGTGACAACAAGTACTAGATACCACAACCCCATACAATCTATGTCTGTTAGAGAAGTGGAGTGCATGGGTCAAGGAAGTAGAGGAGGGTGTGGAAATGAGGGGTGCAGGAGGGGTGTGAGCAAGCTGTAGTGTTCCATAAGGTGGCCAATGTAGACAGTGAGATGGGAATGAAGTTTGGTGGAGGCAGTGTGTCATCCTGTAAGGATCCCCCTGGACTGAGGGTTTCTATCATGTGGAGCAACCAGAGCAAAGCCGGAAGTGTGCTCGTGTGTTCAAGGAACTGAGGAAATAAGTGTTGGCTGTAGCAGAGTGAGGGAGAGGGAGAGAAGCAAGGACTGGTGGTTAAAGAGCAGTGGCAGGTCATTCCTACAGGGCCTGTGGGCCATGTGGGGAGCCATGGAGCCATTGCAGGGCTTTGAGCAGAGGAAGGGCATGGTTTTGCTTATGGATTGAAAAAGTCACACACATGGGTTTGGGAGAGAATAGTTAGAGGGAGCGTAGTCACTCTCATCTCACAGGAGAGACATATAGTGACTCAGCCAAAGTTGTGTAGCACAGGGGATGAGAAGTCACACTTCTGAGGTCCAGCATGGGTGTTTCTTGCAGAAGTGTCCTGTCGTGACCTGTCCATCAGTTCTTAGAAGACCAAGGCCCGTGAGGGGTGATAGCAGTGAAGTGAAACTTACATTGTAAGAAGTAGTCATTTGGGCCTGTGATTGTGGAGTGGAGTCAGGTTTTAAGAGAAATAGCTGTGGACTGTAGTTATTAGTGCACATGTAATTCAGCAGAGGAGAAACACATGGGCAGAAATAATAAACTTAGGAGAGGTCATGGAAGGAAGTTCCTGGGTGTGTCCCAAGGAGCAGAGAGTTCCCACCTAGGGCACGGGTATGCTTTGGTCAGTTCTTAGTGTTCTAAGAGGAGGCAGGTTAGAGCTGTGGATCTCAGGGTGTGGGTCCTGGAACGTCAGTATCAGTGTCCCACCATCTCCTTAGAAATGCACATTCTTGGACCACTCTAGTCCTACTGAACAAGGAGCTCTGGGGTTGGATCCCAGCTGTCTGTGTTTCTCAAGCTTTCCTGGTATTTGTGATCCTGTAGAAAGTTAGAATCACTGAGTTAGAGAGTTCTGGAAGATCTGGAGCCAGCATGGGCTGCTGAGGGAGTCTCTTTGACCTCATTCTGGGTCTCAAAGTTGTTAAAGAACAAAGTAACCCTGATTCAGAGTGGTCACAGCTGAGTCCCTCAGATCAGGGGCTTCTACCTGACACTTACCCCCTCCTGCCTGGGCCTCCTCCCTGACAGTGTGCTCTCTGCTCCCATCCTGGATCTATCCAGCTTTCTCACTGCTATGTCTGTGTCCACAGAGGAGTTCATGGTGATTGGCCCCTCGGAACCCACTGTGGCAGTGCTGGGTGGGAACATCACGCTGCCATGTAGTGTTTCCCCAGCCATGAATATGGAGAACATGGAGCTGCGATGGTTCCGCTCCAAGTTCTCAGAAGCAGTGTTCATCTATCAAAACCAGCAGGAGCAGAGAAAGGAGCAGTTGGCCCAGTACACAGGGCGGACCTCACTCATGAAGGAATTCCTCACCTGGGGCGAGGCCATCCTGCACATCCACAATGTCCAGGCTTTTGACAATGGACTGTATACCTGCTTCTTCAGAATGGGAAGCTTCTATGAATCTGCCAGTTTGGAACTGAGGGTGGCAGGTGGGTTGTTGATCTATATTTATAGTGCTGTATTGTTGGAGCTGGGAACAAACTCGGGGCCAAGTAAATCAGCCACTCATTTTACAGATGAAGGAAAGGAGGCACCTTCACTTATTCATTAATTCAGTGTGAATATATAGAATCCCCATGAAGTGTCAGCTCCCCTTCTGGGCACCTGGAGGCATCACTGAACCAAACCATGATCCCTGCCTTGCATAATTTATTTTCTAAAAGCAATAAAAATGTAAACAGATGGGTTAGTTATAAAGGATGTTGGATGGCGACCAGTAGGAACTTAACCAAATGGTTATCTGGAGTTGAAAGTTCCATTCAGAGAAACATCCATGTGAAAGAACTGAGGTAGGAGTGTGGGTGGTGTTTTTGGGCACACAGGAAGGTCACATGGTTGGTGAGACAAGTGGATGGGAGCAAGTAGATAAAGATGTATTCCTTTTTTAAAAATTGTTTTATGTCAGTCACCATAAAATACATCATTTTTGGATGCACAGTTCCAAGATTCATTGCTTATGTACAACACCCAGTGCTCCATGCAATACATACCCTCCTTAATACCTTCCCCAGGCTCACCCATCCCTCCATCCCCCTCCTCTCTAAAACCCTCACTGTGTTTCTCAGAGTTCAGAGTGTCTCATGGTTTTTCTCCCCCTCCTATTTCCCCCAATTCACTTTCCCTTTCCTTCTCCTAATGTCCTCCATGTTAGTCCTTATGTTCCACAAGTAAGTGAAACATATGGTAATTGACTTTCTCTGCTTGACTTATTTCCCTCAGTGTAATCTCCTTCAGTCCCATCCATGTTGATGCAAAAGTTGGGTATTCATCCTTTCTGATGGCTGAGTAATATTCCATTGTATATATGGACCACATCTTCTTTATACACTCATCTGTTGAAGGGCATCTCAGCTCTTTCCACAGTTTGGCGATTATGAATGTTGCTGCTATGAACATTGGGGTATATATGGCTCTTCTTTTTACTACATCTGTATCTTTGGGGTAAACACCCAGTAGTGCAATTGCTGGGTCATAGGGTAGCTCTATTTTTAATTTTTTGAGGAATCTCCACACTGTTTTCCAAAGTGGCTGCATCAACTTGCATTCCCACCAACAGTGTGAGAGGGTTCCCCTTTCTGCATATCCTCTCCAACGTTTGTTGTTTCCTGCCTTGTTAATCTTTGGCATTCTACCTGGTATAATGTGGTATCTCAATGTGGTTTTGATTTGAATTTCCCCAATGGCTATGATGAAAATTTTTTCATGTGTCTGCTAGTCATTTGTATGTCTTCATTGGAGAAGTGTCTGTTCATGTCTTCTGCCCATTTTTTGACATGATTATCTGTTTTTTTTTTGGGTGTTGAGCTTGAGAAGTTCTTTATAGATCCTGGATATCAGTCCTTTGTCTGTAGTGTCATTTGCGAATATCTTCTCCCATTCTGTGGGTTGCCTTAAAGTAGTATTTCTGATTCAGGTGCACAGAAGAGATTGATCAAGAAAATTCATGAGGAGTACACACTTGAACAGATACTCGAGATCACCAGACTCTTCCAAAGGGCTTTTCTGGTTTGTGGTCTAGACTATGAGGGACACAGAGAGAATGGTGATTATGGTTATGAATAGTTAACCAAATAGTCCTCGAGCTGGAATTCTGAGGGATGTAGGTGAGGAAATTGGGGAGAAATGGACAGGGGTTTTGTTGGGGGTAGAGGCAGATGTCGAGTATAGAAGGTTTTGTGCTGCACAATGAGTTTTGGATGTAGAGGTGAGGAAATTTTAAACAGAACGGTGCAGGGGTGGAGAGTTTGCTTTGACCATGTGAGGCAGGATGAAATGGAGGGGAGTAAGACTGGAGGCATGGATATAGTAACACAGTGGAAGATTGGCTGGCTGACTTCATGGAAGGGCAGTGGTGTAGGAGATATTTAGCTTCAGAGAGGTTTGGAAGTTAGACTCAGGTGAGTCAGTAGATTTGGGACCTAGAATTTGGATGAATAAGAGGGGATAATGGAAAGTCCCAGGGTTTCTCTTTGGCTATTTTTTTTAACATAGTAGAAATATTTATAATTACATGCTATTTACCAATTGTCATGATGCCATGTAACACATAGCCACAGAAATCTTAGTGGCATATAGCCACTTACTTATTTTGGGTATTAGGTGAAATTAGCTAATCTTTAGAGTAACTAATTTGGCTACTCTTTTTTTTTAATTTGGCTAATCTTAACTGGGTTTGCTCATATGTCTTTGGTCATGTTGGGGAAATGTAATTAAAAGAAAATCTCTGAGAAATATTCACAAAAATAGCAGGAAAGAAAACCCTTTAATTGTAGAATTAGATTTGCCAAAATGTGGTGTGTGTCATAGGCAATCTTTAAAGAGATGCAAGACAAAGAAATCCCACTTTTTTTCATAGCTGTGCAGATACAACTCATCACATACGTGTTCTCAGGATAGACAGTTACTAGCTCTCAAGTAAGTGGACATGACAGCACTATTTGTCACAAACAGTTCACCCTAGATTTACTTGGTAATTGGGGTGACACTACATGCTAGCTAATTGGCTTCATCCTGAAAAAAATGCATTCTGCAATCTTCATGACAAGAGGTGGTTTTACCTGCCTTCTGTGCCTGCCACAGGTCCCCGCATTCCTTCTTTCTGTTTTCTATGGCAGGACCCCTGTTTTGCTCCCTGCTGTGGTCACTCCCCAGTGAGGCCTCCAGAAAGCAATGCTGCCCTTGGAGTTGTGCATGGGAAGGCTCTGCTTGCATCCCTGGGCTCTGGGAGATTTCCCTGTGCTCTCCAGCTTCTCTCTTGCAGGCATGGGCTCTGCCCCTCAAGTGCACATCAAAGGGCCAGATGAGGACGGGGTCCAAGTGGTGTGTAAGGCATCAGGGTGGTTCCCAAAGCCCCAGGTGCAGTGGAGAGCCCTCAATGGAGAGAAGTTCCTGACATTCTCTGAGACCCATACCCAAGATGCTGAAGGACTGTTCAGTGTGGAGGCTGCTTTGGTGGTGAAACATAGCTCTTCGGGGAATGTGACCTGCTCCATTCTCAACCCAGTCCTGAGCCAGGAGAAGGGAATGGCCATTTTCATCCCAGGTCAGTGCTGTTTCCCTCTCCCAGTAGGGCCATAGGGAGGGACTGGGAGTCCCTGGGTGTGCTGTGTGTGCCCCTGACTGTGTGTTTGGCCGGACACAGAGGACTTCTTTCCCCGGACTTCTCCCTGGATGTCAGCTTTCATGGCGATCCTGACCTTGCTGATGTTCTTACTCCTTGGGACTGCCGACTACACCAAGAGAGAATATGCTGCAAAGTGCAAGGAGGTGAAGGAACAGGAGAAACTCCATAGGGAAAAGGAGGAGAACCAATGGGCAAAGGAGGAGGCACTGAATGCTATAGGTAAGGCAGGGCAGTGACCAAGTCCTGTAAGTGTGGCAGCTGGTGCAGAGGAAAAGTGGACAGAGGGCCCTTGCCCTGGAGCAAGTGGTGGAGGAAGTCCAGAGAAGACATGGAGCTGTGGAGGCTCAATGGATCTGGAGCTATAATGTCTAGAATACTGAGTTGTGCATTTGTGGGTTTGTCAAGTGCAATCTTTGCTGTTCTTAGAGATGGCAGTTCATGCTTATTTCTCATTATCTTTCAGATGAACTCCAAGCAGACCTCGGTAAGTTCTGCTTTTTCTCTAGAACTTTTTGTGTCTTCTTTGAAGGAGATATTCTGGTCCTTAGCTCACCTGTTTCCTGTGTTGCCTTTCAGACTGGAGGAAATCTGTTTACCTGGCTGGTGAGTGGCTGTGCGGATATCCTTGGGTCTTTTGTTCCACCTAAGTCAAGGTGTCCCCTCTCCTTGTTTCAGGCGGGGACTGAGGACCCTTCTCTGGGGCAGAAGCAGAAGCTGGTGGGAGGAAGAACCCTGTTCCATGAGCTTTCCCCAATGTAGGCTACTGTTTCTCACACAGTGCTTGGGGGACCTGGGGGTGATGGTGGTCTCTAGAGTCTTGTGCATCTTGGGTTTATTCCAATGCTGACCTACCTGCTGTATTGGTAGCTCTTTAGTCTTCAGTGCAACTAGTTCTGTCAGCACTTGGAATCCAAAAGCCAGTTTTTGGATTCTGAGATTTCAGGGGAAGAACTATATAAATTAATGGTGTCATTAAGGTTAGGACTGTGACCTCAGCTACATAACACCAACCAGGGGGAGTGTGTTTTCTCCAGTTCCTGGAAGTTGTGATAACAAAGTGATGGGTAGAGGACTGGACAGACTGTGTGAGGATGTGACAGAATGAGTTGTCAGAATGAGCTGTCAATTCCCCAAAATAGTGACTGTGTTATCTGAGAAGGATTGGCCACTTTTACTACCCTGCCTGAAATAATCTCTTCTTTTGGAGTATTTCTCAAATATCTCTGTGTTCAAAATCACCAGGTGTAGTAATGATTTTTTTACAATTATGGAATTTTGTATATCTTTTCCCTGTAATCTTTTCATACAATGTATAATTTTCATATATAAATTATTTTATTTTACACTCTTTTTGAGAGAGATAGAGTGGGAAAGAGAGAGTGTGTGAGTGAGCCAGTTGGGGGGCGTGGGGGGACACAGAGAGAGAAGGAGAGAGAGACAGAATAAGAATTTTTGAGTTTTTTTGAGGGCAGGGAGATTTACTTGACTTGGCAAAGGATACAGCATCAGCAGGTAGGGATGGAACTCGGCCTGCAATGCAGACTTCCTGACCTGTGGTTCAGGGAATTTCCCACATCATTGTGTTGTCAGCATGTGGCAGGAAGTCATCTTTCCAGCCTCTTTATACTCTGTAATTATTGTCACCTGTGTTCCAGAGGGCAGGCAATAGCCAGTAGATCAATGCTGAGCAGGCTTGTTTTGACGGAGTTCTCACCAGGGTGTGTTTCCTTTCAGCCTGGAGGAAGGCACAGCTGTATGCAGGTAAGTGATTCAGTTTCCTGTTACCTTACCTTCCCAGGTCAACTCAACCCCCTTCTATGTCATAGACCCTGCACCAGAATGAGGTTGGTGTCCATGGTCCCCTTGTCACTTTTGTCTTCTTCCTCTGAAGACTGCAAGGACTGTCCTTGGGAACACAGATCTGCCTCCATTCTGACCCACCCTCTACTTCAGGTCACTGTTAGCAACATCCTCTGAACACACTTTGTTCAACTCATACTTTTAATTGGTGCATTGACAACAGAGAGGTCATTTGTAAGGAGAGTCTGGAACAGGGTAGTGACTGTATAAATCAGAAATTGTTGTTCGTAGAGGATTTCAGAAATCAAGCTTGCCTGCTTAGGACTCAAGTCTTCCTAAGTGGATCCTTGGTTCTGAATTGATTTTACCCTGAAATTCCTATGTTTTTTTGGCTCTGGTTTTGATTTTTCTGTTTCTTGCTAGACCTCTGTCATGTTTGTCTTCATTTTGCTTCCTCATGTTCTCCCTGTCCAAACTGAGTTTCTTCCTTTAAGCTTCCTTAGGTGTTGAGGAACAAAATACTTTAGAGCAGGTGATCTGAATCTGAGATGTAGAGCCACCAGGATATTTATGGATTCCTGGGGGTGGGGTCTGTGAGCTGCCTACGGTTACATAAAAAATCTTCTGTATATGTTTGTGTAACAAGAGCAATAACAAATGTGTGTGTGTATAATCATATTATATTATTTAATATAATAATGTATGTATATGTATTATATATTAAATAACATGATATATGATATGTATGTATTTAAAAAATGGTTACTAATAATTGTTCACAACTATTATCTTTCCTTTTGAAGAATGTTGCAGTTACCAGATGGGCTTAAACTTGGTCAGGTTTATTGGTGGCAATGCGTGAGGATTGCAAAAGGAGAAATTTAGAGGAGTTAAAATTCTTTACCAGGGAAAATTGAAGTTCAAATCAAAAAAGAAAAAAAAATGTGTTGGGAGAAGAGCAGGGGATGAGAAGGAAAGTAGAGAGCCTGTGATTCCTTTAGAGAGATTTTGGGCAGATAAGAGTGGTAGAAGTGAGAACACAAATCATGGCCATGGTGGTTTGAGTGGGAAGTACACAGAAGGTGTGCAAGTTATTTGTGTGTACGAAAAGTAATAAACCCCTGACACCTGTTTGAGAGATTTCTGAAGACTCATATTTGTTTTTAACTGTTTGGAAATAATCATCTAACTAAGTTTGCGTCTGATAATGAGATCATCTTGAACTTCTAGCAGCACTGGAACAGGAGTGTGGTCTGGGGATCCTAAAGCAATGAATAGTTATCAAGAGGAACTGGAGGGGCAGGGTGGGGGGTCATGGGGGGTAGGGAGGG
>LNAC01001842.1:17410-30025 GCA_002007465.1 Ailurus styani
AAAACAAACTGAGGGTTACTGGGGGGTGGGAGGGTAGGGATAGGGTGGATGGGTTATGGACATTGGGGAGGGTTTGTGCTTTGGTGAATGCTGTGAAAGATGTAAGCCTGATGATTCACAGACCTGTACCCCTTGGGCAAAGAATAAAAATAAAATTAAAAAAAAAGAGGATCCTTTAGCACTAGGCTGGGTTAAAAGTCTGGGCCCTTTGAACCTGTGTAATATGTGCTTTTACTGTTTGGCTGTTTCTTTTTTTATTAGTATTAATATTAGTGTTTTTAGTGTTCAATGATTCATTTCTGTTTATGAACAGGGATATAGACTGTGAAAGCAGAGGTGGTGAAGCCAGAGGTGAAGGAGGCCAGGTGTCCATATGCATGAGATTCCATAGAAAGCCTCAGTGATTCTTGTGATTTGAAAAAATGGTTATCAAATAGTCATTCTTTAATATCTCCCTCTTCTCCACTGAGTTGATGAGTGTGTGTTTTAATTATTTTTAATTTTACAAAAAGCCATTTATTTATTTACATATTTATTTAATTTATTTATTGAACATGTTGGAATGGATGGAGGGGCAGAGGGAGAGAGAGAATCCCAACCAGATTCCATGCCGAGTGTGGATCCTGATGTAGGGCTGGATCCAACCACCTTGAGATTATGACCTGAGCCAAAAAAAAAAAAAAAAGGGACCAGGTGCTTAACTGACTGGGCCATGTAGGGACCAGTGAAGTGCATGTGTTTTAAAGTATGCTTTGTGAACTTGTATTTAGTTTTCATGATGGATATGTGGCTAGGGATTTAGAAAGCATAATTTAAAAGTGAAATCAGGACATAGATTCTTCTTTTCATTCCTCTTTTCAGGTTGTTATACAGTCTCTCAGTGGTGTTAAGATTTATGGCTTTGCTTTCATGGGTAGGCTGTAGCATGATGGCTGTGTGTGTGTGTGTGTGTGTGTGTGTGTGTGTGTGTGTGTGTGCATAAGGGAATGTTTCCAAAAGATATTTCCCTGTAACTCTTGCATCAGTGTATTTCAGAAGACTAGATATAGACACCAATGTGTTCAGACTTCTCAAAACCTTAATATGAAACATGTGGTTCTTTTGTAGATTGGCGGAAGAAGAAGTTCCAACACTGTGAGTTACTTTGAGTTCTTTCTGGGTCCTCCTACCTCTGCCCCAGGGTGGCTCATGTCTCCTCAGTTTGTTGTGGTGAAACAGATGTTGGCCCCATAAATGGTGGTGGGTTCAGATGGGGTGGCGAAAGACACATAGGTGGGATTGGTGGGTGTGGATGATACCAGATACTAAAGAGATACCCTTCAGTGTTGGACTCCAGTCTTGTCCTCAAATGCCTGTGACATATCAAAACCCCAGACCAGTCTTTGGTTACTTCTCCTGGTTGGAGAGGTATGTACTTGAGTCACAAGACTCTCATCTAGGAAGCTTAGCCTGGCCCTTAATGTGTGCCTTGTTATGGGGCAGGGGAAGAAGTAAAATGATTGACAATTTTTTCTGCAGTGTCTGTCACTCTGGATCCGAAGTCTGCACATCCCAGCCTTGCTATCTCCGATGAAAAGACTAGTGTGACCTTGAAGGATACAACTGAGGACCCAATAATACTCCTTAGCATCTTAGGTCGGGAGGGCATCACATCAGGGCGCTGTTACTGGGTGGTCGAGATCAGGAATGGAGACAGAAGTGAGTGGTCTCTAGGGGTTTGTAGGGGAGATGTGGAGAGGAAATCCTTGTACCTAGAGAACCCAGAAAGGGGGATCTGGGCTGTGGGACGATATTTGGAAAATTATTATGCCTGTTCCATCTTTCGGATTCTACTATCCTGTAGGCAAGTTCCCCACAGGGTGGGGGTTTTCCTGGACCTTGAAGAGGGGGATGTCTCCTTCTACAACATGACTGATGGTTCCCATATGTTCTCCTTCCCTGTATCTGCCTCCTCTGGGACTCTGTTTCCATATTTCATGTTAAGGACAGGAGATGTGTCCCTGACCATCTGCTCTGTTGTGGGTGGACCTGCGGAGATCCCTGTGCCCCTTAACAATCTTCCTTCTTCTTTGGAGGAGCCTATGAGGCTCTCAGGGCAGGGGTTCAGCTCAGTCTCTGGTATTGATGGCACTCTTCCAGGGGCTGAATCTCCATTACTCCCCTGAAGTCATGAGGTTATGTCCCCATAAAGCCCCAGCACTGTCCCAGATTCCTTATGGCGGCTCTTTCTGGAGCTGCAGATTCCCTGGTGTAATAGCTTCAGGAGTTAGCCCTGGATGACCTGGTGTCTTGCCCTCCAGCTTTGGATGCAGACTCCTAGGGTATAGTTCATGCCTTATGCTCAAGTAGTTGCAGATAAAAGTTGGCTATTGTTTGAGCTGGCTTGTGGTAGGCCAAATTTTACTATTGGAAGTCATGTTTCTTTTGGTAATGAAACTTATTTCATGGTGTCATTATATTGTTTGGATATGAAAGGAGATGAGGACATAATGACTCTACAGAATTAAATGGTGTTCATTGTATCCAGCTTGAGTTGTACAGATGAACCCAGAGACTACAACTGGGTCATCAGCTCTATTTTTGGAAATCTGTACTCTGCCCAGAGACATTGGCCATCCAAAAATTTCTGGGGAAATGGATGGCTGATGGACTTTAAGAAGAGATAGTCTAATATTCTATTGTATAAACTTCCTATTCTGCAGCAGATGAAAGACATTATATCTTAGTAAATTTCTGTTACTTTGAAAAACTAGTGCTGTGTTAAATCAAGGAATGAAGGATGAAGATCTTTGTTCCCCTTTTGTGTCAACACCAGTTGGAAAGAACAGAATTGCTACCAGAATAAAGATGTGAATCGTGAAGAGAGTTTTCAGATGCCAGGTGAATTGAAAAATGCGTTGATTATGAGCATGGTTCCAGGATGTATGTACTGCCTCTCAATACTTCCAAATCCAATGATAAAGGTAGAAACCATAGCAAACATAAGGAACTCAGACTACTTAGGACTCAGCCCTTCAGGCATGAAGGTGTATTTACTCCACAGGTAGAGAATTTGGACCTGGTGTGCTTCTGGGAGAGATAAGAAGACACAGAATTGGAAATGGAAGAAGGAAGTCACAGATTCAGTTTCTGCCTGTGACCCATAAAAGGACTATAGTAGCTTTCCATATTTTTTCTTTTGTCATATAGATGTGTTTATTTGTAGTTATTTTCTTCCTCTCTCCTGTTACCCTTATCGTTTTTTTCAAGTAGTTGATGGTTATATTTAAAACAGAGCCTCTATAGGAAATCATCAAAATTCTAGACGATAACACAGGCAGCAACCTCTTTGACCTTGGCCACAGCTACTTGGCACTAGACACATCTCCAGGACAAGGGGAACAAAATAAAAAAATGAACTATTGGGACTTCACCCAGATAAAAAGTTTTGGCAAAGGAAGCAATCAACGAAACTAAAAAACAGGGTACAGAATGGGAGAAGCGATTTGGAAATGATATGCTTGCTAAATAGGGTTTTATCCATAATCTGTAAAGAACATATTAAACTCAACAATCACAAACCAAATAATCCAGTTAAGAAATGGGTAGGGGCGCCTGGGTGGCTCAGTGGGTTAAAGCCTCTGCTTTCGGCTCAGGTCATGATCTCAGCGTCCTGGGATCGAGGCCCGCATCGGGCTCTCTGCTCGGCAGGGAGTCTGCTTCCTCCTCTCTCTCTGCCTGCCTCTCTGCCTACTTGTGATCTCCCTCTCTGTATCAAATAAATAAATAAAATCTAAAAAAAAAAAGAAATGGGTAGAAGACATGAATAGACATTTTTCCAAGAAGATATCCAGATGGCTAACAGACACATGAAAAGGTGCTCAACACCACTCATCATCAGGGAAATACAAATCAAAACCACAAAACCACAATGAGATGCCACCTCACATAGTTAAGAATGGCTAAAATTAATGACACAGAAGTCAATAGGTATTGGCGAGAATGTGCAGAAAGGGAAATCCTCTTGCATTGTTGGTAGCAATGCAAACGGGTGCAGCCACTCTGGAGAAAAGTATGGTAGTTCCAAAAGAAGCTAAAAATGGATCTACCACATGATCCAGCAGTTATACTACTAGATATTTACCCAGAGCATACCGAAATACACATTTGAAGGATTGCATGCACCCACGTGTTTATAGCAGCATTATCAACAATAGCCAAACTATGAGAAGGTCCCAAATGCCCATGGACTGTTGAAGGAATAAAAAAACAAGCGGTATATATATGTAATGGAGCACTATTCAGCCATCAAAATAAACAAATCCTGCCTTTTGCAATGATGTTGGTGAGGCTGGAGTGTATCATGCTAATCAAAGGAAAGCAATCAGAGAAAGACAAATTCCATATGATTTCACTCATATGTGGAATTTAAGAAACAAAACAGATTAGCATTTGAGAGAAGTAAAAGAGAGAGGGAAACAAACTATGACTGACTCTTTTTTGTTGTTGTTGTTGTTAAATATTTTATCCAGTTATTTGAAAGAGAGAGAGAGCATGAGTGGGGGTAGGGGGCAGTGGGAAAGGGAGAGGCAGACTCCCTGAAGAACCAGAAATCCTGATGGTTCAGGGCTCAATTGCAGGACCCCAGGATCATGACCTGAGCTGAAGGCTATAACTTAACTGACTGAGCCACCCAGACACCCCTCTTAACTACACAGAACAACTGAAGGGTGATGAAAGAAGGTGCGTGTTGGGGGGAAGGGATAGACTGGTGATAATTATTAAGGAGGGCACTTGTTGTGATGAGTACTGGGCATTATATGTAAATGATGAACCCCTGAACTCTACTCCTGAAACGAATTTTGAACTGCACATCAACTAAATAGAATTTAAGTTAAGAAAATATAGTCTTGACTCCTAATCTCACAAAACAAACTGAGGGTTCCTGGGGGGTGGGAGGGTAGGGATAGGGTGGATGGGTTATGGACATTGGGGAGGGTTTGTGCTTTGGTGAATGCTGTGAAAGATGTAAGCCTGATGATTCACAGACCTGTACCCCTTGGGCAAAGAATAAAAATAAAATTAAAAAAAAAAAGAAAATATAGTCTCTAGGTAACAGAAGAGTCAAGGGGATTGTGACTAGACTTGAAAAATGAACAATGTAGCAATGCTGTATTCAATGAGTGGGACTGCCTCTGTGTTTCATTTTGGGGAAAGAGTGAGAACATCTTCATGTGTAAGTATAGCTTTGCAGATGGGTGAAAATATGGAGTGTGTTCTTATATGGCACTTCCAATGTGGGTAAATTGGTGTATATGAAAGCTGAGTAACTAAAGGTGTGGTCTCTGCCCATTATCAATTTATTGTCTTTTGGTTCATATCTACACTGTATTTACTTGATTTACTAATCCTGAAGCAGGATCCCAGAATATAGTTTTTTTCTTTCTTTCTTTCTCTCCTTCCTTCTTTCTTTCTTTCTTTCTTTCTTTCTTTCTTTCTTTCTTTCTTTCTTTCTTTCATCTTTCTTTCTTTCTTTCTTTCTTTCTTTCTTCTTTCATCTTTCTTTCTTTCTTTCTTTCTTTCTTTCTTTCTTTCTTTTCTTTCTTTCTTTCTTTCTTTCTTTCTTTCTTTCTTTCTTTCTTTCTTTCTTTCTATGTGATGTGTGTTTTACTTTTTTTAATGTTATGTTAGTCACCATACAGTACATCATTAGTTTTTAATGTAGTGTTCCAAGATTCATTGCTTGTATATAACACCCAGAGCTCCATGTAATACATGCCCTCCTTAATACCTATCACCAGGCCAACCCATCCCCATACCTCCCTCCCCTCTAAAACTCTCAGTTTGTTTCTTGGAGTCCATGGTTCCACTTATTTGTGGAACATAAGGAATAGCATGGAGGACATTAGGAGAAGGAAGTTTCTTTCTTGCCATTTGGAACAATGTTAGACTTTGTCACTACAGTGCACCAGAAGGGCACAACAAGAAATAGCAAAGGAAAAAGCTCTTCTTGTTCTGGTGCTTTTTTTCTTGATGCTACAATACTACTGCTAGTGGCCTAGAGAAGACCTAGCTTCTCTCACCTTTTGGTCAATAAGTATGGCATTGGAACAGGCTGTATACTAGAGGGGGCTGCTTTCCAGGGAATCTTATCATTTTGCTAGTGGGAATTTTCCTGCCAAACAGTCTTGACCTATGGCATGATGGCAAACTTCTCTCCCTTCCTGGGGACCCCAGTATCACCTTCTACAATGAACAGAATCTCTGTCCTACCTCTCCCTAGTGTCTTCCTTCTTTGGGTCCTCTACCTCAGTCCTAGATGTAGTGTTTATTTCCTGTATCTCCTGTTTCTGGTTTCTTTCTCTTACCTCTTTCATAGTTAAACACCATTTCTAGTTAGTAATTCTTTATATCAAATTTTCCCTGTCAAAATGACTGATGTGATTTCTGCTTCCTGACTGGACACTGACTGATATGAACATCTAAACTGAACTGTATCTTGGAGGAGGGCACTGCACTACTCAAAGTATGTGGGAAAGGGTAGTGGAGGAATTTGCAAATTTATTAAAATGGTTTACCGCAGCAATAAAGTCATAAATATACTCTTAGGGACCTTTGTATATATTTTAAGTACTCTGTATGTTAATATATTTTCTGTTATGTTTTCTCCCATTTCCATATACCTTGTGGTTTTATGACACTGGATTACTTTTGGATGGGCTATGGGCATATTTTCTTTGAAATGGAGAGGAAAGAAAGGTATGGATGTGATATGAATAATCCACACAAATAAGAAGAACCTTTTGAAACAAGTGGATAAACTGTCCTCGTAATTCCAGAAAAAGTACTTAAAATCATCACTCTTGTGAGGAGTGGGATCAGCATCATGGCAGCATCGAGTCCTTCCATTTGTTTCTCCCCTTTGATTTACAATAGGTAGGACATCCAAAACCCAACATAGAGTCCTCAGCATATCCAGATGCCAAAGAGATCCACCCATGTTTCCACTGAAGGCATGTGGATTGGGCCTCCTGGAGACCAGAGCCCATGTGGCAATGGTGGGGCCTATTACTCTGGCTTCTACAGTGGTGGCGACGTCTGTGACCACTCTGGCAGAGAGGATGGGGGGTAGAAAGGGGTGAATGAATATTTGCCTGGCCCTGTGGGCTCCATCTGCAGGACTCCAGAGCTGTTAACCTGCAGAGCAGGTCCTCTGAGGCAAAGCATCTGTGACTGTGTGGGGGTAGTGTGGGGAAGGAAAAGTCAATGGAAGGAGGCAGACAAGATGAAATGCTTTATGCCATAACTGCCATGGGAATTGGGCAAGAAAACACCCAGCCCCACTGGGACTCCTGAACTTGAGGATTCCCCTGCTGAACTGTGGGGCACACTCAAAGCCTAAAAGACTAGTACACCATGCCTGCACTTGGTTGCCAGCCTCTCATTTTCTTTTTGAACTTGTTCTTAAATAGCTACCAAGCAGTTCTGGCAAGAGAAACCAAAAACTTGTGCTATTCTGCTACCTGCTATAGTACAAAAAATAAAAGGTCTTTATTTGCCCACCTGCGAACTGTTAAAATTAACATGTCTTTACTGACATGCAAAAAGTGTTTACTACTTCAAATGATCTGGCAGAGGAAAATCTCATTGAAGAGCATGTAAGCACTGGGTGTGGTGCATAAACAACGAACCTTGGATCACTGAAAAAAAATAAATCTTTCATTGTTAAGCTAAAAAAAAAGAGCATGTAAAATCATGGTGAAATGGTTTTGCTAAAAGAAAATGATAATTCTCTAGGAACCAAACCTAAATATACAGAGAATTATGATCTAATAAGGAATTCAAAATAACTCTTATGACAAAATTCAACAAGGTACAAGAAAATCAGGCAATTCAGTGAATGCACAAATAAAATGAATGGATGGAAGGAGTATTTTACCAAAGAGCCTGAAATTCTAGCAAACAAACAAATGAACAAACAAACAAACACCAGACAGGAATTCTGGAGTTGAAGAACTCATGAAGAATGCACTGGAAATACAGTGAATCAGGTGGAAGAGAGAATACATGATCTGAATGATGGAATTGAGAAATGATTCAGGTGGAAGTGGAGAGAAGTAAGATTTTTTTTTAAGTGAAAAAGCCATGGGGTGGGCACCTGGCTGTTTCAGTTGGTGGAACATCTGACTCTTGATCTCTGGGTTGTGAGTTCAAGTCCCACCTTGGGTGTAGAGTTTACTTCAAAAAAGTGCTTAAAAATGTGAAGAACCCTGTGAGAGCTACCAATCGTTATTAGGAGAGCCCACATAAGAATGGGTATACCAGAAGGAGAAGAGAAGGAAAAGGGGACAGAGTCACTATTAACAAAATATTAGCTGAGAGCTTCTCAATCTTGGGGAAAGAATTGGACATAGAAGTATGTGAAGTTAATAGATCAGCTTACTATCTTAATACAAAAAGACCTTCTCCAAGACACGCTGCAAAGAAACTATCAAAAGTGAATGATAAAGAAAGAACCTTAAAGGCAGCCAGGAAAAAGTGAAAGAAACCTACAAATGAGACCCCATGAGAAAGACCATCAGTAGATTTCTCAGCAGAAACTCTGCAGGCCAGGGGAGAGTGGAATGACACAGTCATAGCACTGAAAAATAAAAATTGCCAGTCAACAATATTGTATCCAGGAGTCATCTTTCAGATATAAGGAAAAATAAGGGCTTTCCAAGAGAAACAAAATCTGAATGATTTCCCCAACACTAATTCTGCCTTACAAGACATGTTGAAAGGAGCTTTTATACTGAAATGAAAAGATGAACATAGAGAAAACTCTGTGTAAGCTGAAAGAGCCAGAAACTGTTACTCTATTTTAGAATAGGGTGTTAAGCACTTCATGATTTCAAATGGCTAGAGTTATTAAAAATGACTGTAGCTACTACAATTGGTAACAAACCCACACTGAGAAAAGAGATAGTTTGTGACAGCAAAAATATAAAAAGGGAGGAGGAAAATGATAGCAGCTGTGAAGGCAAATAAGAATAAGTTGCCAACATAGAAAAGCACCATTTAATCTGTGAGACAGTTTATATCATAAACCTCATGGTAACTGAAAGTGAACACCTAGAGCAGAGACAACATTAGAAAAGGGGAAACTGAGTGAGTCATCATGGAAAACTACCAACTTATGAAGGTAGACAGAAACACAAGGAAAAAGAAATGACAGGATACAAAACAGCCAGAAAACAAAAGATAAAATGGCAATAGTAAGCCTTTATGAATCAGTAATCACCTAAATGTAAATGAATTGAATTTACCAATTGAATGACACAGAGTGTCTCCATAAAATAGAAACATAGACCCAAGTGTATGATGTCTTCAGAAGGCTCATGTTAGCTGTAAGTACAAGTGTAGGTTCAAACTGGAGGAGTGAGATGATGGCATCCCAAGCAAATGGTAAAGAAAAGAGAGCAGGCATAGCTAATTTGTATCAAAAAAGATAGATTTCTCCTTATGGTTTGTCTCCTTCCACATCCCTTCTTGTTTCATTATTCCATAAGAGACTCCTAATCTCACAAAACAAACTGAGGGTTACTGGGGGGTGGGAGGGTAGGGATAGGGTGGATGGGTTATGGACATTGGGGAGGGTTTGTGCTTTGGTGAATGCTGTGAAAGGTGTAAGCCTGACGATTCACAGACCTGTACCCCTTGGGCAAAGAATAAAAATAAAATAAAAAAAGATAGATTTCAAACCAAAAATAATGACAAAGTACTAAGAAGATTAGTGTGTACTAATAACTGGGTCAATTTAGTTAAGAAGTTATAATAGTCATAAATACATATGCTTCTAACACCTGAGTATTGAAGTACATTAAACAAATACAGATCTCAAGGAAGAAATAGACAACAATCCAGTAATATTAGGGGACTTTAATACACCACTATCAAAAATGGATAGGTCATCCCGACCCAGAATCAGCAAGAAAACATTAGAATGAAACCACACTTTAGAACAAATGACCAACATTTACAGAACATTCTGTCCAACAGCAGAGGAATATGTGTTCTTTTCATGTGTACATGGAACATTCTCCAGGATAGATCATATAATGGAACACAGAAATCTTAGCAAATTTAAAAAGATTGAAATCATATCAACCAAGTTTTGAAAGTAGAAATGAACAAGAGGAAAGTGGATACAATTCTAAACAACTGAGCATGGACTTGTTTTGAGAACATATGCAGAACTATAGTGTATTAGTTGCATTATTACCTTACCTGCATGTCTTGTTTTATTCCCTACTTAACTGTGTTCTTTGCACCTTTCAACCTGATGCACAATCAATCATTAACTTTGCTTTTCACCCCTACTCCTTGTTTACCCACTGATTAGTAAAATTAATGGGGACCAGACAGAAACATTTTTCTTGAAACTATCTGACATGCCTGGTCATACAAGGCCCTGAATGGGGTGCCTCATTTTATGGAATTATGCAGAGTTCCATATATTTCAAGGCCCTCCCTCTCAAGGTTTCCAGAGACACCTTACCCTCCTTTCATGTATTCACCCCCTTCCTCAAACACACAGAAGCTGTCCTTTGGCTCCACAAGGCATGGCAGCTTTAGGAATGATCCCTAGCCTTTCTCACTAGGTTGTTCTTGTGATAAAGGAGCTTTCTTTACTTCAAAACCAGTGTTTCAGACATTGGCAAAGTCATTAGTAAGCATTGGGTGCTCAAATAGTCTGATTTGGTAACACAACCAATAGGTCAAATAGGAAATCAAAAGGGAAATAAATAATTATCTCAAAGAAGTGAAAATGAAAATACAACATATCAGATTTTGCACGTTAGAGTAAAAGCAGTTCTAGGAGGATTTAAATAGGAATTAAAATGATAAAGATCTCAAGTAAAATCTACCATTACACTTCAAGGAAATAGAAAAAGAGGAACACATTAAGCCCAAAGTTAACAAAAGGGAGAAAATAGGCATAGAGGGCACATACCTCAATATCATCAAAGCCATCTATGAAAAACCCACAGCAAATATCATTCTCAATGGAGAAAAAATGAGCACTTTCCCCTAAAGTCAGGAACACGACAGGGCTGTCCACTATCACCACTGCTATTCAACATAGTACTAGAAGTCCTAGCCTCAGCAATCAGAAAGCAAAAAGAAACAAAAGGCATCCAAGTCAGCAAGGAGGAAGTCAAACTTTCACTCTTTGCAGATGATATGATACTTTATGTGGAAAACCCAAAGGACTCCACTCCAAAACTGCTAGAACTCATATAGGGATTCAGTAATGTGTCAGTATATAAAATCAATGCACAGAAGTCAGTTGCATTTCTATATACCAACAACAAAACAGAAGAAAGAGAAATTAAAGAGTCAATCCCATTTACAATGGCACCCAAAACCTAAGATACCTAGGAATAAACCTAACCAAAGAGGCAAAGAATCTGTATTCAGAAAACTATAAAGTACTCATGAAAGAAATTGAGGAAGACACAAAGAAGTGTAAAAACATTCCATGCTCATGACTTGGAAGAACAAATATTGTGAAAATGTCTATGTTACCTAGAGCAATCTACACATATAATGCAATCCCCATCAAAATACCAGCAATTTATTTCAAAGAAATGGAACAAATAATCCTAAAATTTATATGGAACCAGAAAAGACCCCGAATAGCCAAAGGAATGTTGAAAAAAAAAAGCAAANGAATAGCCAAAGGAATGTTGAAAAAAAAAAAAAGTAAAGTTGACGGCATCACAAATCCAGACTTCAAGCTCTATGATAAAGCTGTCATCATCAAGACTGTATGGTACTGGCACAAAAACAGACACATAGATCAGTGGAACAGAATAGAGAACCCAAAAATGGACCCTCAACTCTATGGTCAACTAATCTTCGACAAAGCAGGAAAGAATGTCCAGTGGGAAAAAGACAGTCTCTTCAACAAATGGTGTTGGGAAAACTGGTCAGCCACATGCAGAAAAATGAAACTGGATCATTTCCTGACACCACACACAAAAATAGACTCAAAATGGATAAAAGACCTCAATGTGAGAAAGGAATCCATCAAAATCCTCGAGGAGAACACAGGCAGCAACCTCTTCGACCTCANTTCGACCTCCACCGCAGCAACTTCTTCCTAGAAACATCACCAAAGGCAAGGGAAGCAAAGGCAAAAATGAACTCTTGGGACTTCGTCAAGATAAAAAGCTTTTGCACAGCAAAGGAAACAGTCAACAAAACCAAAAGACAACTGACAGAATGGGAGAAGATATTTGCAAATGACATATCAGATAAAGGGCTAGTATCCAAAATCTATAAAGAGCTTCTCAAACTCAACACCCATAAAACAAATAACCCAGTCAAGAAATGGGCAGAAGACATGAACAGACATTTCTCCAAAGAAGACATCCAAATGGCCAACAAATACATGAGACAGTGCTCAACATCACTCGGCATCAGAGAAATACAAATCAAAACCACAGTGAGATACCACCTTACACCAGTCAGAATGGCTAAAATCAACAAGTCAGGAAATGACAGATGTTGGCGAGGTTGCGGAGAAAGGGGAACCCTCCTACACTGTTGGTGGGAATGCAAACTGGTGCAGCCACTCTGGAAAACAGT
>LNAC01001842.1:30376-43035 GCA_002007465.1 Ailurus styani
CATAAGAGACTCCTAATCTCACAAAACAAACTGAGGGTTACTGGGGGGTGGGAGGGTAAGGATAGGGTGGTTGGGTTATGGACATTGGGGCATTGGGGAGGGTTTGTTCTATGGTGAATGCTGTGAAAGGTGTAAGCCTGATGATTCACAGACCTATACCCCTGGGCAAATAATAATAATAAAAATAAATTAAAAAAAAAGAAATGAAATCTTGCTCTTTGCAACGATGTGGGTGGAACTAGCGGGTATTTTGCTGAGCGAAATAAGGCAATCAGAGAAAGACAATTATCATATGATCTCTCTTATATGAGGAACTTGAGAGGCAGGGTGGGGGGTCGTGGAGGTTAGGGAGGGAAAAATAATGACACAAGATGGGATGGGGAAGGAGACAAACCATAAGAGACTCCTAATCTCACCAAACAAACTGAGGATTACTGGGGTGTGGGAGGGTAGGGATAGGGTGGATGGGTTATGGACATTGGGGAGGGTTTGTGCTATGGTGACTGTTGTGAAAGATGTAAGCCTGATGCTTCACAGATCTGTACCCCTGGGGCAAATAATAATAATAATGAAAAAAAAACAAAAACAAAAGGGAGAATGTCATAAAAATCAGAGCAGAAGAAATGAAATAGAGACCAGAAGTCCAATGACACCAAAAGCTGTTTCTTGAAGGTGATGAAAAAATAATTGGAAAACATTAGGTAATTAAGGAAAAAAAGAGCCTCAAATAAATAAAATTAGAAGTAAAAGAAAGCTATTACTACTGATGGGACAGAAATACATAGAATCATAAGAAACTATGAACAATTATATACCAACAAATTACATACCTAGAAGAAATGGGTACACTCCGAGAAACACACAACCTATCAAAACTGAGTTAGGAAGATGTGCAAAACCTGAACAGACCAGCCTGACCATCTGGGAGGTGTGGGTGGAGGCCTGAGGGCAGTTAGACAGGCTTGCAGGATAGGCAGAGACACCAGAAAACCTGGGGTGGGGAATTTCGACTGGTATACACAAGGAGCTGTCCTTATGGTAGTTCTTTGCCCAGTGATAAGGAGATTGGCTGTAGACTTTTTGAGTTCCAGAGACCCCTCCACTCACTTCTGGATCCATTTTAGATCACAGGTCACCATGGACTCACTGGTGGAACAGGTGCAGCAAGATCACCAAAGGACAGTGCTCTCACTCAGCCTATCCCTGTCTCACAGACAGCTCTCCCTGTGATCCTGCCTATTTGTATCTTTCCCCAGAGTCCAGTTGGTGAAGGAGGTGCACTGGGATAATTTCCCTGCAGAGAAGAGGCAATTGATTCCCATACTTGGCACTCACATCCCTCCTACTAGGACTTGCCTGCTTCACTCTTGATGGTAGATGGGGTTGACCTACATGGGTTTGGGAGGGTACATTCTGGGAAGAGTACATTCTTCCCAGGTCACTGACTAAGGCACCCATGTGGGCAATACATGCACTCACTCTTTGCAAATCACCGACATCACAGGAACTGGGGAACCTGCTTGAGACACCCTTGGCAGACCTGTGTCCCATTAAAATGTCCCCAGATACATCAGGGCTGAATGCAAGGAGGAGCTTGTCCTTTCCTTTTTTTTTTTCTGTTTCCTCCATCCTACCTTCCTCCTTTCCACCATTCTCCTTTTCTTCCTCCCTCCCTTCCTTCTTCCTTTGTGTTTGTTTGATTTTTACACCCTATTCCTCTCCACTTCCTTTTCTTCTAATTTCTTATTTACCTAGTTCTGATTAATGAGTACAATAAAATTTCTTAAGGTGCCTATCAAAATGTCTTTTTCCTTGGTGTAAGTCCTGTGCCTTTATATAGCTCAGGGCTTGGGTTGGACTGATGCCTCCTCACTTCCTGTGGAATCTGACTTTGTAAGTAATGTGGATTGACTACTCAGAGGGTGATGGGGGAGGTGCCCCTGGCTACATGAACTGTTCAGCTAACCCTGGCTGGATCTCAGCAGGCTCCAACAGAGGAGAGTGATAGGTTCTCAAGGAATTCTCAAAGGCACCTTCATTTTGATATTTCAGTTATGGGGTGATAATCTCCACTGCGAGGCTTGTGCTCATCAGAGGGAAGTTGACACTCTCCATTAGGAGGCGTGCTAATCAGAGGGAAGTTGTGTGGCCTGAGAGGATGGAGATCATTCCCACTATGCCCTTAGACTTATCATAGCAGCTGCCAGGGCAAAACTCAACGCATAACACACTGTCATGCTGGTTAAGAGAAGGAAGGAAAAAATTGAAAGTCCAAATAAATACTATCATTGTGTATGTATGTGTTCTGTCATATTCTACATTTTTTCCAGATAGCAAAGAGACAGAAAACAGTTCTTTAAACTTTACCCTGGAGTAGAAGATAACCCAGTGAACCCTTCATCTTAACAGTGTAAAAATAAATGAAGCTCTTTGCAATGCAGAATGAGAGGCATGGTATAAGCAAAGCGCTGAAAGGAAAAACTTCCAACCAGGAAGAATCTACCCAGCAAGACTATCATTCAGGTTTGAAAGAGAGATAAATATCTTCTGAGAAAAACAAAATATAAAAGAGTTTATCACCACCAAGCCAGCCTTACAGTAAATGTTAAGCTAACTTATTAAAATAGAAAATGAATGGCCATAAATGCCATAAGTAAATTATGAATTAAAAAGTAAAACATAAGGAGAAAGATGGTGGAGGAGTAGGAGACCTAAATATCATTGGGTCCCAGGAGTTCAGCTAAATAGTTATCAAGCCATGGTGAACACCTAAAAACTCAACAGGAGATTGAAAAAAAAGAAGAGGAGCAATTCTAGGAACAGAAAAGCCACCACTTTCTGGAAGGTAGGATATATGGAGAAGTGAATCCAAGACAACATATGGGAAGATAGACCACAGGGCGAGGGGCCTGTTCCTGGCAAGAAGTAGAGCAGCAGAGCACAAAATCAGAAATTTTAGAAGTTTGCTCCACTGAGGGACATTGATCAAGAGGCTAAAAAGGGTTGGGGGGGAAGTGAGGGGATGGGGATTGGAGCCCTCACTGGGACAATGTGGTCTCAGGACGTTCCTGGTCACAAAAAGACCAGGGGTGTCTGAGTATGGCAGAGTTCCCAGGTATCAGAGCAGGGAAGCCAGCTGCAGAGATGGAACTGAGGAGGGGGCTCTCATCTTGGGGTTTCCATAAACTGTGATCTGAGGCACAGTCAGGCCACTGCTCTTCAAGCAGGAATCCCACAAGTGGCAGATCTGGGGAGACCCCTTCCTTCCTCCTCCAGGAGGAGTGGCATGGGAACACACTACAGGAATCTGCTGGGTTTGGAGATTCCAAATGGGGTTGTGCCTCAGAGATAGAAATGCTTGGTCACAGGCTGGGTGAGCACAGAGTGTGGCTGGAGACCAGGGAGAAGGGAGTGATTGACTGCTTTTCTCTGAGAGTCACTGAGGAGTGGGGCCTCGAGCTCTCAGCTCTTCCAGGGCTGGAGATTGGGAGGACACCATCTTCATTCCCATTTCCAAAGTTGTACGGAAAGCATTCAGGGAACAAAAGCTACGGAGAGCAAAACCTAGCAGATTACTTAGTCTGGCTCCTGGCAAGGGCAGTGCAATTCTGCCTCAGAAAGACATTTGAGAATCACTGCAACAGGCCCCCCCCCAAAGATCAACAAGAACATCCAGCCAAGACCAAGTTCACTGACCAATGAGAACTGCAAAACTTCAGAACTATGGGGATACAGCACAAAGAATTCATGGCTTTTTTCCCCATGATTCTTTTGTCTTTCAAAGATAATTTTTTTTAATTTTATTTTTTTCTTATTCTATTTTTTAATTTTTTTTAATTTTTATTTTTTCAGTGATCCAAGATTCACTCTTTATGCACCACACCCAGTGCTCCATGCAATACGTGCCCTCCTTAATGCCCACCACCAGGCTCACCCATCCCCTCCTCCTCCTCCCCTCCATAACCCTCAGTTTGCTTCTCAGAGTCCACAGTCTCTCATGGTTCAACTCAGAAGACATGAACAGACACTTCTCCAAAGAAGACATAAAAATGGCCAACAGACACATGAAAAAATGTTCATCGCTAGCCATCAGGGAAACTCAAATCAAAACCACATTGAGATACCATTACACCAGGTAGAATGGCAAAGATTAAACGTTGGAGAGGATGTGCAGAAAGGGGAACCCTCTCACACTGTTGGTGGGAATGCAAGTTGGTGCAGCCACTTTGGAAAACAGTGTGGAGATTCCTCAAAAAATTAAAAATAGAGCTACCCTATGGCCCTGCACTTGCACTACTAGGTATTTACCCCAAAGATACAGATGTAGTGAAAAGAAGGGCCATATGTACCCCAATGGTCATAGCAGCAATGTCCACAATTGCCAAACTGTGGGAGGAACTGAGATGCCCTTCAACAGATGAATGGATAAAGAAGATGTGGTCCATATATAAAATGGAATATTACTCAGCCATCAGAAAGGATGAATACCCAACTTTTTTACCAACATGGATGGGTCTGGAGGAGATTATGCTGAGTGAAATAAGTCAAGCAGAGAAAGTCAATTATCATATGGTTTCACTTAACTGTGGAACATAAGGAACAAAATGGAGGACTCTAGGGGAAAGAAAGGAAAAATGAATTGGGGTAAATTGCCCATTTTTTGACATGGTTATCTGTTTTTTGGGCATTGAACTTGAGAAATTCTTTATAGATCTTGGATATCAGCCCTTTGTCTGTAGTGTCATTTGGGAATATCTTCCCCCATTCCGTGGGTTGCCTGTTTTGTTGACTATTTCCTTTGCTGTGCAGAAGCTTTTTATCTTGATGAAGTCCCAAAAGTTCCATTTTTGCTTTTGTTTCCTTTGCCTTTGGAGACGTGTCTTGAAAGAAGTTGCTGTGGCCGATGTCAAAGAGGTTACTGCCTGTGTTCTCTTCTTGGCTTTGGATAGATTCCTGCCTCATGTTGAGGTCTTTCATCCATTTTGAGTAAGAGATATTACATGGCCATTAAAGAAGAAAGTATAATACCCTCACTATCATTGATAATTTATAAATTGAGAAAGAAATATCATTCATGGCCAATGAACAGTGTTTGTTCATAAAAGAACTGGAATATAAGCCTGTATGAACTTGGGCAGGGTGATAAAATTTGCTCTTTGCTGTCCTTCCTGCAGTGTCTCCAGGTGTCCTTCCAGTGTCCTTCAGGAAAATCTTCCCTGTGTTTGGTCATTTCTTCCCTTCCCCTCCCATCATGGGATCCAAGTGCTGGCATTCAGGGGAGATACACTTTCTGGCTATATCACCATGGGTCATTTCTGAGTCCAAAGTCCTCTTGCTGCTCATTTTTCTGTGTGGAAATGTGGACTGGGATGGACTTGAGGATTGGGGTGTGTGGGGGAAGGAGAGTGTCCTTACAGCTCAAGGCCTCCCTCTTCTAGGAGATCCTGGATTAAAGGTTAATAGATATAAGGACTCAAATCTTTCTTCTCTGTTTGTATGTGTGAGAATGAAGTATCATCAATACAACTTTCATGACACAATGCCTGGCACTTAGTAGGTACTCAGTAAAATTTGGTTTACTTCCTGTGTGTTTTAATAAAATTCCACTAGCGTTCTCAGGCCTTGAGAAGTCTCTCCATTGGGCAGACATTGGTAGGGGCAGTGGGGGTGGACCTAGAGCCTAATAATAGTTCTTGTTCATTTGTTATTTTTCAGTTAAGATGGATTTTCCCAATATTCCCAAGTCTAAGTTGATATTGCCAGAAATGGACTTTTGGGGATGACTACATGGAAAGTGTTGAGATGTATCCAGAAGTCCTGTGTTTGCCCAGAGTTTTAATATCTCAGACCAGACATCTGGGCAGAAAGCAGTCACCCTCATGCATCAATGGGTCAGTTAGTCCTTGTTTCATGAAAACAAATATAGCAGATTATTAAGAGTGCTAATAAGTTGGGGGAGGCTTTCCTGGGTATGGGGTTGTGGAACTCTGAAAGATTTGGCTTCCTCACCTGTAGAATGAAGACAATAATGACAACAACCTGGTAAAAGTGGGGCCAGGGGGCTCTAGCCCAATCTGGTGTCTTAACACCAGTCACTTAACACAAGAACACCCAAGCACTGGGCAGGCTTGAGGGAGCAAACAAGGTGAGGTGATTGAATCTGACATTTCTAGCCCAGGATATTTTAGTGATGCATTTACGTTTGGGGTATGAATTAAAAAAGAGTGGAGAAGGTGGTGGGGTTTTTATACTCACCCAGAGGCTGACTCATTTAGGTCAAATTCTGTTTCTCAGAGGACGTAAGTGTTTTCTGAATTTGGTCAAGGCTGAGAAGCCAATGTGTTACTGAAGTGACTCCTTTGCAAATGAGCTCAAGCAAAGTTTCCTGAGTGTTTACTATGTGGTGGATACATGAAGAGGGCACACATTGCCTCCCTTTGTGGATGCCACAGATATTCCACAGACGTTCCACAGAGGAACTCATGTCAGGGCTGTGGAAGAGAATGGGGTGCCACTAGACCCCAACAAGCATATGTATAGGGCATATATGGGGATGAGCAGGATGGCAAAGACCCCTCTAAAAAAGGCCACATTAGGTGAGACTGGAACTGTGAGAAGTTTGAGGGACAAGAGAACAGGAACATCCAGTAGTTTATGAGAAGGCCTGAGGCTGGGAAAACTCTGTGAACTGGAGGAACTCACCTATCCAGGAAGAGAGAAAGTGGAAAAGCTACAGAATGAAGTCAGAGTGGAAGTCGGGGCCTGGGAGCAACAGACAAGAGGTTTAGCAAGGGGATCTCTGGAAGGGATGAGGAGAGCTGACATAAGCTCTTGAGAGGATCATGACCTTGGAAGGAAAATGAACTTGAGTAGGTAAGGCTGGATGTGGGCAAGGGGACATCCATGAAATGCAAGTATAGCTTGTTTGGGCCAGAGTGTGAATGAAGGTGGACTGGAACTAGGTACTGGCAGGGGATATGGATTTGAGAAACTTCTTGATCTTTCTGGTATATTCAAGTAGACTGTGTGGGAAAGTGGAATGTCAGGAATGGCCCTCAAACTTCTAGCAGACATAAGTGGGTGAACCCAGGTGTCCTTTACTGAGATGGAGAACTGTAGAAAGGGAGGAGATGGAGAGAAAGCCCCAGTGCTCCATGGTTTTCCATCAGAGACCTTAGAATCCACTGGTCTTGGTGCACACCTGGAAGGGAGGGTGTTCAATGGCTATACCCAGGCCATGTTGATACAGAAAAACTAATAAGCCACAGGCCAGTATCCATTCAGTTTGGGCAGTACCAGTGTGCTGTAGCTGGTCCTGGAAGTTCCTGATGCTCAGACGTAACACCTCTGTGCCAGGATCTGAGAGGACATGGGTGGTCTCCTGGTGAAGAAAAGCAAAGGTGCTACACTGGGGGTTCTTCCAAGTCTTTGCTCAGGTGAGATATACCACAAGACATGGAATAATCTTTGTACTGAACAGCCTGTACAGATGGCTCCCTGCATAGGGCTAGGTATTAGTCTTGGCTGTGCCACACTCACTCCCTGCCTCTGGCAAAAATTAGCCAACCTGGAGAGTAGAAGTTGTTCAACAAATGACCACTGAATCTGTGCCTCTATGTGTCCCTTTGCAGGGTGGTTCTGTGTACCTGTACAAGTCCAGTATTTGTGGCTCTGATAGTGCTATTTCCTTCCTGATAACTAGGGTGCATCATCTAGAGGGCAGGGCAGAGTCTTCTGGGATTTCTTTTTGCAAGCTTTCACTTTCAAATATTGGAAGGAGTCAGAGCAGGTTGGACTTTTCTGTCTAGGAATGTTAAGTGAGGCCCCAGGACAAGGTCTTGGCAGAGACACCTGCAACCTATACCAAGGCTCTATTTCTCTACTCACCTGGGAACCACCTGCCTGCAAAGAAAAGGAGCCTCTGGCACCTGGTGTTACAACTGGAAGCAGGGTTTGAGGCACTGAGCCACTAATTGCAGGTACAATTTCTGTGAGCAGATTTCGGATCAGCTGAGATTCTGATTGCTTCACACTATTGTGTTAGAGACCTTCCAGATGTCCCTGGAGGGGACAAAAACTCACCAGTTTTTGAAGCAGGTGAGTTGGTTCTGAAGGCACTTGTGGGCCAGGAGAGGAAGTCATGGTACAGTGTGCTGTGAGAAGAGGTGGAGATCATGGTGGGTCTGGGGTGGTGGTGCGGATAATAAGGACGCCCTGAGAAGACCTGACAACTATGGTGAGGGTTACACATTATAAATTTGTTTTAATGACATTTCTGTAGTATTAATAGGACCAGACACTGTTCTAATGTAGTGACTGTACAAATATAAATTTATAGGATTCTCATCACAACCTTGAGAATGAGATCCTGTTACTATCTCCATGTTGCAAATGAAGAAACTGAGGAAGAACAATCAAGAAACTTGCCAATGGTGGCCCCACAGAAAGATACCAACTCTGGGGAAGAAATCAGGAATCACTCCAGAATATGTCCTTCTGAGGACCATTGGCTGGCCCTCAAAAGTAAGGGGTCTGGGTCCCTTTCTCTGACCAGGGCTCATTTTATCCTCTCTGATGCTCTGGCTCTGATGGGATCCTTTATCTTGAGGCAGAAACTTCTCAAAGAGAGGGAAGATGAGGATTAACTTTTCATGGGGGAATTTTATGGGTCTTGGCTGTCAGCAGAGCCAGGTCCTTGGTTCTAAACAGGAAAGAGCTGGGGAGAGACAGGTGCTGAAATCACCGTGAACTCAACAAAGGACCCCAGGAGAGGGTGCATGTGGTGGGAGACACAGTGTCCTTGAGGAGGACACAGTCTGACTCTCATGCTTCTTGGTCATTCCTGGTCATAATTAGGGGGCAACAGAAGAACAGCACAAAGGAGCTGGTGTGTCCTTCATGGGGACAGACCTGAGTCTGGGCCCTGTGTCTCTGGGCCACTGTGGTGGCCTGTGACTCATGCAGACATGGAGGAGTCCCCTGTGCTGAGGTGGGAAGGGTCTGGTTTTGTGGACAGAGCAGGCTGGAAAAGTTTCCAAAGGGCTGGGAGGGCTTTCTTGGCATCAGGGTTGTGGAAGCCCCCACCCCATCAGCATAATGAGCAACATAATGAGCAATAAGAAAGGCTGTACTCCTGCTGGGGACTGTTGCCAGCCCTGAGCCCTGCTGTCTTCTCTGAGTCCAGAGCTGTGTGCTGGCCCTGCCTCCTCTCTGGAGGTGTTCACCTGCCTCCTGCCCTGTGTCTCCCCAGCTCTGAAGAAATGGAGGATTGCTGCAGGGGCTCTTTGCTCTCCCATCTCCCCTCCCTGCTTCTCCTCTTCCAGCTGCCCGCTGGGGGGGTCTGCACGTGAGTGTGTCCACATCCCCCTTCTTGTGTCTCCCTGGGGTGGGTGAGAGTCCCCAGGAGCTCTGCTAGCATCTCCATCAGGATGGATGGCAATTGGTATAGGCCCTGGCTCTAGACAGATTCTGGAGATCCTCCAACTGCTAATTATAATGACACATTTGAGAAGAGTTCCTAAGCCATAAAATAAAGACTTGGGATCATGACAGTTATCTAATTAGGAGTTTATGTCTTATAAAGTAAAAACTGTGAATTTCACTATGAAAAGTATGAAAGTGAATTTCCCCTCATTCCTTGTTCCCTGGCTCTGTTGGTATTTAACCACTTATCTTGTTGTTAATTCATTATACCCATGAATACTGACAGCGTGTCCGGTGTCTGTTAGGTGCTACTCTATGTACAAAATGAGAGAGCATCTGTCTTCACAGAGCTCATTCTGGCAGGTGACAACAAGTACTAGATACCACAACCCCATATAATCTATGTCTGTTGGAGGAGTGGAGTGCATGGGACAAGGAAGGAGAGCAGGATGTGGAAGTGAGGGGTTCAGGGGGGCTGTGGACAAGCTGTAATGGTCCATAAGGTGGCCAGTGTAGACAGTGAGATGGGAATGAAGTGTGGTGGAGGCCGTGTGTCATCCTGTGAGGATCCCCCTGGATTGAGGGTTTCTATCATGTGGAGCAGCCAGAGCAAAGCCGGAAGTGTGCTTGTGTGTTCAGGGAGCCAAGGAAGTAAGTGTTGACTGTAGCAGAGTGAGGGAGAGGGAGAGAGGCAAGTGTTAGGGGTCAGAGAGCAGTGGGGGTTCATCCATATAGGGCCTGTGGGCCAGGTGGGAACTGTGGAGCCATTGCAGGGCTTTGAGCAGAGGAGGGGCATGATTTTGCTTATGGATTGAAAGAGTCACACACATGGGTGGAGAGAATAGTTAAAGGGAGCATAGTCACTCTCATCCCACTCATGAGACATATAGTGACTCAGCCAAAGTTGCGTAGCACAGGGGATGAGAAGTCACACTTCTGAGGTCCAGCATGGGTGTTTCTTGCAGAAGTGTCCTGTTGTGACATGTCCATCAGTTCTTAGAAGACCAAGGCCTGTGAGGGGTGATAGCAGTGAAGTGAAACTTATATTGTAAGAAGCAGTCATTTGGGCCTGTGATTGATGGAGTGGAGTCAGGTATTAAGAGAAATAGCTGTGGACTCTAGGTTTTGTGCAAATGTAATTCAGCAGAGCACTAAGAAATGGGGATAAGTATTTAACTTAGGAGTAGGTGTGGGTAAGTTCCTGAGTGTGGCTGAATGAGCAGAGAGTTCTCACCTAGGCCACAGGTATTTTCTCATCAGTTTTCAGTCCTGTTCTGAGAAGAGACAGATTAGAGCTGTGGACCTTAGAGTGTGGTCCCTGGAACATTAGTAACAGAGTCCCCCACCACCACCTTAGAAATACATGTTCTTAGACCTACCACAAAACTACTGAACCAGGGGCTCTGGGGGTGGAGCCCAGCAGTCTGTGTTTCATAGACCTTCCTGGAGATTGTGATACCTGTGGAAAGTTAGAACCACTGAGTTAGAGAGTCCTTTATGGAAGGTCCTGGAGTCAGCAGCACAGGCTGCTGAGGGAGTCTCTTTGACATCATTGCTGGGTCTCCAGTTTGTGGTAAGAGGATCTTGCCCAGATACAGAGCAGTAAGAGCTGAATCTTTCAGGTCAAGGCCTCTTACCTGATACTTACCCCCAATTGCCTGGGCCTCCCACCTGAGAGTGTGCTCCCTGACTCCATCCTGCGTCTCTCCTGATTTCTCACCCTTTTGTCTGTGTTCACAGAGCAGTTTGTGATGATTGGACCCTTAAACCCCATTGTAACAGTCCTGGGTGGGGACATAATTTTGCTGTGTTGTGTATCCCCAACTGTGAATGTGGGGAAAACGGAGCTGCAGTGGTTCTACTCCAGTTTCTCAGAAGCAATGTTCATCTGTCAAAACCAATGGGACCTGGAAGAGGGGCAGAGTTGTCCCAGCACACAGGGTGCACCTCATTGGTGAAGGACTTCCTCAACTGGGGTGGGGTTGCCTCTCACATCCAAAAGGTCCAGGCTTTCAACAATGAGCTATATAACTGCTTCTTCAGAATGGGAAACTTCTTTGAAGAGGCCAGTTTGGAGCTGAGATGGCAGGTTTGTGGTTGATCTATATTTAGGGTCCTGCAACATTGGAGTTGGAAGCAACTAGGGTCCAAGTAAATCAGCCCCTACTTTTATAGATGAGTGAAAGAAGGGGCATTCTATCTTTCATTTATTCAGTACAAATATATAGACCCCCTACTAAGAGCCAGGCTAACTTCTGGGGACCTGGATACATCAATGAACCAAAGATCCCTGCCTTGCAGAATTTATATTCCAGAGGCAATAAATAGACAGACTGATGGGTTTGGAGGACGTTAGATGGTAGTGAGTAGGGACTTAGTGAAGAGGATGTCTGGGAGGTAAGAGTTCCAAGCAGAACAACCATAGTAGGTGTGTGGCTGGTGTGTCTGGACACACAAAGAGGCCACAGGGTTCATGAGACAAATGGATAGGAGGGTGCTGAGATGTGACAAATGGAATAAAGAGGTATTCCTGGTCTACAGTGCACAGGTAGGCATTGATCAGGAAAAGTTTGTGAGGAGGACAGTTGAGCAGGTAATTGAATGAAGCAGACAGTCCAAAGAGCCCTTCTGGTTGATGGGCCAGACTGTGAGATGCACAGAAAGGATGGCAAATGTGGTTATATGTGGTTAACCAAATAGTCCTGGGGCTAGAGTGTGTTCTCTCTGAATGGCGCTGGTGGGGGTAGATGGGGAGGAAGTGGACAGGGCTTTATTTGGAGGAAGAGGTCAATGCTGAACCACAGAAGGCTTTTTGTCCTATGTGATAGAGTTTGGATGCAGAGCTAAAGAAATTTTAAACAGAGCAGTGCAGAGGGCAGGAGGGTTTATTTTATTTATTTATTTATTTTTATTTATTTTTTTTATTTTATTTTTATTATTTGCCCAAGGGGTACAGGTCTGTGAATCATCAGGCTTACATCTTTCACAGCATTCACCAAAGCACAAACCCTCCCCAATGTCCATAACCCATCCACCCTATCCCTACCCTCCCACCCCCCAGTAACCCTCAGTTTGTTTTGTGAGATTAGGAGTCTCTTATGGTTTGTCTCCTTCCCCATCCCATCTTGTTTCATTATTTTTCCCTCCCTACCCCCCACGACCCCCAACCCTGCCCCTCCAGTTCCTCATATCAGAGAGATCATATGATAATTGTCTTTCTCTGATTGACTTATTTC
>LNAC01001842.1:51257-84867 GCA_002007465.1 Ailurus styani
AACCCCCACCCTGCCCCTCAAATTCCTCATATCAGAGAGATCATATGATAATTGTCTTTCTCTGATTGACTTATTTTGCTTAGCATAATACCCTCTAGTTCCATCCACGTCGTTGCAAATGGCAAGATTTCATCGCTTTTGATAGCTGCATAGTATTCCATTGTATATACATACCACATCTTCTTTATCCATTCATCTGTTGATGGACATCTAGGTTCTTTCCATAGTTTGGCTATTGTGGACATTGCTGCTATAAACATTCGGGTGCACGTGCCCCNTAGGGTAAATACCCAGTAGTGCTATTGCTGGGTAGTAGGGTAACTCCATTTTCAACTTTTTGAGGAACCTCCATGCTGTTTTCCAGAGTGGCTGCACCAGCTTGCATTCCCACCAACAGTGTAGGAGGGTTCCCCTTTCTCCTCATCCGTGCCAACATCTGTCATTTCCTGACTTGTTGATTTTAGCCATTCTGACTGGTGTGAGGTGGTATCTCACTGTGGTTTTGATTTGTATTTCTCTGATGCTGAGTGATGTTGAGCACTTTCTCATGTGTCTGTTGGTATTGGGAGATTTTTTATTACTGATTCAATTTCTTTGTTGGTTATGAGTCTCCTCAGGTTTTCTATGTCTTCCTGTTTCAGTTTCAGTAGTTTATATATTTCTAGGAATTTCTTATATATTTCTAGGAATTTCTATTTCTAGGAATTTCTTCCAAATTTCCAGATTGCCTAATTTGTTGGCATATAGTGCCATATAATATTCTCTTATAATTATTGTATTTCTTTGGTTCTGGTCATGATCTCTCCTCTTTAATTCATGATTTTATGCATTTGGGTCTTTTTACCTTTTGATAAATCTGGCTAGGGGATTATCAATCTTATCAATTCTTTCAAAGAACCATCTCCTAGTTTTGTTGATCTGTTCTACTGGTTTTTGATTTCTATATCATTGATTTCTTCTCTAATCTTTATTATTTCTCTTCTCCTACTGGATGTAGGCTTTTTGCTCTTATTTTTCCAGTTCCTTTATGTGTAAGGTTAAGTTGTGTATTTGAGACTCTTCTTGTTTCTTGAGGAAGCCTTACATTGCTATAAGCTTACCTTTTAAGATGGGCTTTTCTGTTCCTGAGGGTTTTGAACTCCTATGTTTTCATTTTCATTTTGCTTCCATGTATTTTTTTCATTCTTCTATAATTTCCTTGTTGACACATTAATTTTTTATTTTTAAAGATTTTATTTATTTATTTATTTGTTTATTTATTTATGTGGAGGGGAGGTAGAGGGATAAGAAGACTCCCCACTGAGCAGGGAGTCTGACGTGGGGCTCGATCCCAGAACCAGTAGGTCACGACCTGAGTTGAAGTCAGAGACTTAGCCAACTGAGCCACCCAGGCAACCCCCACTCATTCTTTAGTAGAATGTTCCTTAATCTCCATGTATTTGTGGTCCTTCCAAATTTCTTCTTGTTTTTGACTTCAGGTATCATAGAAATGTGGTCTGAAAATATGTATGGTATAGTCTTCATCTTTGTATACCAGTTGAGACCTGATTTGTGATCCAGTATGTGATCTATTCTGGAGAATATTCCTTGTGCACTCAAAAAGAATGTGTATTCTGTTGCTTCTATCTATAGAATATTTTTCCCATTTACCATATTGAATATGTTATGCCAGTCTTTTCTGGCTTGTCAGGTCTCTGTGGACAGGTCTGCTGTCAGCTTTCTGTGTTTACCTTTGTAGGTTAAGGACCTATTGTTCTGAGGTGCTTTCAGGATGTTGTCTTTTTATCTTCTTACTTTGAAAGTTTCAATATAATATGTTGAGGTGTTGATCTATTTATGTTGATTTTGAGGGGGTTCTCCATGCCTCCCAGACTTGAATGCCTATTTCTTTCCCTAGATTAGGGAAGTTCTTACCTATAATTTGTTCAAATGAACCTTCTTCCCCTTTCTCCCAGTTATCTTCTGGGACTCCTATAATGGGGATATTATTTTGCTTTATGAATCTTTAAGTTTGCTCAGTGTACCTTCATGATCTAATAGACTTCTTTCCCTTTTCTTTTCACCTTTCATATTTTCCATCACTTTCTCTTTTATCACTGATTCAGTATTCTGTTTCATTCATCCTCATTTTATGCCTTCCACTTGGGACTGCATCCTAGTTGTAGCATTTTCAATTTCATCCTGACTAGATTTTAGTTTTCTTTATCTCTACAGTAAGGGATTCTCTAGTGTCTTCTATGCCTTTTTCAAGCCTAGCTAGTAACTTTAAAATCATTGTTTTAAATTCTAGTTAGGAAATCTTACTTATATCCATATTGATTAAATCCCTGCTCTTTCTTTTGGGATAAATTTCTCTGTCTCATCATTTTGTCCAGAGAAGAAAAGAAGGGAAAAAGAGAAAACAACAATAACAACAACAGAAAAAAAAACCGCAACAACAGAAACACTAGATCCTGAATGTGTTTTGGTCTCTGATCTCAAAATAAGAAAGAAAGAAAAATATTTATAAATTAAAATAAAATACAATAATAGGAAACAAAAATAAAACATATAGAGTATATGTAAAAATAAAAATTAAGGAGGAAGGGCAAGATGGTGGAGAAGTAGGAGACCCTATTTCAACCAGTCCCCTAAAGTGAGCTAAATATCTACCAAAACACTCTGAACACCCATAAAATCAGCCTGAGATGTAAGATTATAGACTTCTGGATCTCTATGGGGACAGATCATCAGTGGAAAGGTAAAGCACAATGAGAAGGCTCAGACTAATATTGGAGGATAAACAGAAGGGGGAGGGATCCACCAGAAGCAACCCATTGGAAAATAATACCCCAATATGAAAGTGCCCTGTGATTAGGGATTAACATTAACTTGGAGTCTAATTAAAAGCACTCAAAAAGAGCAAAAGATCTTAAGGGGCAACTGGTGGAATTGGGCAGTCACAGGCATGGGCCTAAGCCCACGGTCCCAGGGCAGTCACCACCGGTGACCACCCATGCCAGAGAGAGCCCAGTGGGGGGCCCAGCCTGTGGCCCCTGAGCGTGGGGCTTTCTGCTGCTTGCACCACAGCTCGGTCTGGGTGCACTCCTCCCCATGCCTGAGAGAGTGGTGTGAGTGTGGGTGCCCGCCACGGTCTCTGGGCCTGCAGGCTTCTGCTACTCTTGTGGCTGATGGGTCTGAATGCACCCAGGCCAGTCCTGACAGAATGCTGCATGGACTCCAGTTGGGATCCCTTGGCCCGCAGCATTCCACGGCCTGCTGGACTGTGGGGTCTGACTGGACCCAGCCAGGGTCTGAGAGAACCTGGTGGAGACTCCAGGTGGGATCCTTTGGCCCGCAGCCTTCTGTGACCTGCACCATTGCTGGGTCATGGGAATGGAATTCAGACAGTAGTTTTGGCAACGGCAGCCAACCAGGTTCGGGCTTGCCTGGACTAATATCGCTCGTGGTTTTAGTGGCACGGGTGTGCAGAGACAAGTGGCACAGAGGTCCTTGGGTGACCACTGAGACAGTGGTGGGAAGTGTGCACCAACTGTGGGTGGTTGTGGTGTTCAGCGGAGTTTGCAGAGGGGGAGTCTGTGTGTTCTACACCATCCAGAGAGGAGCAGACTGAGGTTTCCCTCTGAGGCAGAGGTCTGGGTTCAGACAGTTTATTTTCCACTAAACCTCTGAAAAGCTGCAAAAGCCACCAAAGAACAAAACCTCCAGAGAACAAAAGCCTGAAAAACTGGTTCTTTCTTTGAGAGAATCAATAAGATCAATAAACCACTGGCCAAACTAATCCAAAAGAAAAGAGAGAGGACCCAAATTAATAAAATTATGAATGAAAGGGGAGAGATCAGACTAACACCAAGGAAATAGAAATAGTCATCAGAAATTATTATCAACAGTTATACACCAATAAGTTAAGCAACCTAGAAGAAATGGATGCGTTCCTGGAACCCTATAAACTTCCAAGACTGAAGCAGGGAGAAATTGACAACCTGAGTAGACCAATATCTAGTAATGAGATTGAAGCAGGGATCAAAAGCCTCCCAAAAAACAAGAGCCCAGGACCTGATGGATTCTCTGGGGAATTCTACCAAACATTCAAAGAAGAAATAATACCTATTCTCCTGAAGTTGTTTCAAAAAATAGAAACAGAGGGAAAACTTCCAGACTCTTTCTATGAAGCCAGCATTACCCTGATCCCCAAACCAGGCAAAGACTCCATCCAAAAGCAGAATTTCAGATCAATATCCCTGATGAATATGGATGCCAAGATTCTCAACAAGATCCTAGTTAATAGGATCCAACAGTACATTAAAAAGATTATCCACCATGAACGGTGGGATTTATCCCTGGGATACAAGGGTGGTTCAACATTTGCAAATCAATCAATGTGGTAGAACAAATCAACAAGAGAAGAGAGAAGAACCACATGGTCCTCTCAATTGATGCAGAAAAAACATTTGACAAAATACAGGATCTGTTCCTGATTAAAACTCTTCAGACTATCTGGATAGAGGGAACATTCCTCAGCTTCATAAAATCTATCTATGAAAAACCCACAGCCAATATCATTCTCAATGGGGAAAAGCTAACAGCTTTCCCTTTGAGATCAGGAGCACAACAAAGATGGCCACTCTTGCCACTGTTGTTCAACAGAGTACTAGAAGTCCTAGCGACAGCAATAAGACAACAAAAAGAAAGAAAAGGTATCCAAATTGGCAAAGAAGATGTCAAGCTCTCTCTCTTCACAGATGACATGGTATTTTATATGGAAAACCCCAAAGACTCCACCCTCAAACTACTAGAACTCATACAGCAATTCAGTAATGTGGCAGGATACAAAATCAATGCACAGAAATCAGTTGCTTTCTTATATACTAACAATGAAAATACAGAAAGGGAAATTAGTGAATCAATTCCATTTACTATAGCACCAAGAACCATAAGATACCTTGGAATAAACCTAGCCAAAGAGGTAAAGGATCTGTACTTGAGGAACTACAGAACATTCATGAAAGAAATTGAAGAAGACATAGAAAGATAGGAAAACATTCCATGCTCATGGATCAGAAGAATAAACATTGTTAAAGTGTCTATGCTGCCCAGAGCAATCTACACTTTCAATGCCTTCCTGATCAAAATTCCACTGGCGATTTTTCAAAGTGCTGGAACAAACAATCCTAAAATTTGTATGGAACCAGAAAATGCCCCAAATTACTAACGAAATTTTGAAAAAGAGAAACAAAGCTGAGGGCATCTCATTGCCTGATTTCAAGCTTTGCTACAAAGTTGTGATCACCCAAACAGCATGGTACTGACACAAAAACAGACACATAGAACAGTGGAACAGGGTAGAGAGCCCAGATATGGACCGGCACCTCCAGGTCAAGTAATCTTTGATGAAGCAGGAAACAATATTCAGTAGAAAAAAGACAGTCTCTTCAATAAATGGTGGCGGGAAAGTTGGACAGCTATGTATCGAAATAATTCAAAATTAATAATTCTCTTACACCATACACAAAGATAAACTCCAAATGGATAAAAGACCTCAACGTGAGGCAGGAATCTATCAAAATCCTAGAGGAGAACATAGGCAGTAACCTCTTCGACATTGGCCACAGCAACTTCTTTCAAGACATGTCTCCAAAGGCAAAGGAAACAAAAGTGAAAATGAACTTTTGGAACTTCACCAAGATAAAAAGCTTCTTCACAGCAAAGGAATCAGTCAACAAAACAAAGAGGCAACCCATGGAATGGGAGAAGATATTCGCAAATGACACTACAGACAAAGGGCTGATATCCAAGATCTATAAAGAACTCCTCAAACTCAATGCCCAAAAAACAGATAATCATGTCAAAAAATGGGCAGAAGACATGAACAGACACTTCTCCAATGAAGACATACAAATGGCTAACAGACACAGGAAAAAATATTCATCATCACTAGCCATCAGGGAAATTCAAATCAAAACCTCATTGAGATACCACCTTACACCAGTTAGAATGGCCTAAATTAACAGGACAGGAAACAAGTGTCGGAGAGGATGTGGAGAAAGGGGGACCCTCACACACTGTTGGTGGGAGTGCAAGTTGGTGCAGCTACTTTGGAAAACAGTGTGGAGATTCCTTTAGAAATTAAAAATAGAGTTACCCTATGACCCTGCACTACTGGGTATTTACCCCAAAGATACAGATGTAGTGAAAAGAGGGGCCATATGTACCCCAATGTTCATAGCAGCAATGGCCACAATCGCCAAACTGTGGAAAGAGCCAGGATGCCCTTCAACAGAGGAGTGGATGAAGAAGATTTGTTACATATATACAAGGGAATATTATGCCTCCATCAGAAAGGATAAATACCCAACTTTTGTATCAATGTGGATGGGACTGGAGGAGATTATGCTGAGTGAAATAAGGCAACCAGAGAAAGTCAATTATCATATGGTTTCACTTACTTGTGGAATATAAGGAATAAAATAGAAGACATTAGGAGAAGGGAAGGAAAAGTGAATTGGGGGAAATTGGAGGGGGAGACAAACCATGAGAGACTGTGGACCCTTAGAAACAAACTGAGGGTTTTGGAAAGGAGGGGATGGGGGGGATGAGTGATCCTCGTGGTGGGTATTAAGGAGGGCCCATATTGCATGGAGCACTGGATGTGGTGCATAAACAACGAATCTTGGAACACTGAGAAAAATAAAATAAAATTAATTTAAAAATAATAAATAAAAATAAAGAATGAAGAGAATCAAAAAATAAGAAAATGGCTTAAGAAATAATACTAAAAGACTAAACAATAAAAATACAAAGAATGCTGTATACTGTATTCCCCAAAAGCTGAGGCTTTGCAGCTCTGTATGATCTACCAATAAACTTAGATAGAGTGAGTTGGTCTTCTGGGGGAGGGACCTGCTCAGCTGATTCTCAAGTCAAAATCACCTGGGACAAGTAGAGGTGGGTTTCAGTGTAAGCAGATCTAGACTGCACTAGGTGGCGCTGTTTTGCTCCCTGAAGGCTTTCAGCACTGATGGGCAGGATGAATATGGCTGTGTTCAATTGTCTAGCCCTGGAGCTGAAAATGTGTTCCCCTCACTCTTTAGTGAGTCCTCACATAAAACAAATCAATCACTATTGTCTCCCTGGTTTCCATCAGAACTCTGTGTTCTCCTAGCACATGACTGAGTTTCAAAAGTCCAAATTTAACAGACTTCCATGGTGTAGACATACTCTTCCTCCTGAGGAAGGGATGGTGTCTTGTCATGATTCTGCCTTTTGCTGGTCCCCTCCCAGGAAAGCAGTTGCAAACTGTGCAGCATTTTGCAGTTTATAGCAACACAGGGCTGAAAGCTAGCATCTAGACTAGCTGTTCTCAACCGACTTCCCCACTCCTATGCCTGGGAACTCTGCCACACTCATTCACTACCCATTCTTCTTGTGACCCTGGGGATCCTCTCACCATGCTGTCACACCTGGGATTCCACCAGCTTCACCACTTGTGCACCTTTAAGCCAGGCAATTCCCTCCACTGTAGCAGGCTTCTAAAAGTGCCAATTTTGCACTCCCCTGCTTATAATATTTTGCAGTATCCTCAGCTATATCACACCAGATTTAAGTCTCTGTAACTTCTACCTTCCAAATAATAGTAGCTTGTCTACTGGTAAACTTGCAGCATTTGTTTCTTCAGATCTCTGATTGATTTCTCAGATATTCAGAATGATTTGATAATTATCTAGTTGTATTCCAGGGATGAGACAAACTTAAGGTCTCCCTACTCTTCTGCCATTTTAACTTGATAAAGAAAGAATCTTAAAGGCAGCCATGGGTAAAAGAAAGTAACTTACAAGAGAGACCCCCTTAAACAGACCATCAGCAGATTTCTCAGCAGAAACTCTTCAAGCCAGGAGAGGGTGAAATGACATATTCAAAGTATTGAAATAGAAAAATTTCTATCCAAGATATCATATCCAAAAAAGTCATCTTTCTAATATAAAGGAAATATAAAAGCTTTCCCAGATAAACAAAAGTTGAGGGAGCTCACCACCAATATTCCTTACAAGAAGTGTAGAAAGGAGCTCTTCTAACTGAAATGAAGAGATGAAGGCATACAAAACTCTGAGTAAAATGATAAATAGAATTAGGAAACTATAACTCTATTTTAGAATAGGGTATTAAAAACTTAATGATAGCATAATGGTTAAAGGAAAGAAATATTAAAAATAATGATAGTTAATACAATTTGGTAATGAAAGCAGAATATAAAATGGAATAATTTGTGGCAACAAAAATATGAAAGAGGAGGAGAAAAAAATAAAGAACTTGTATAGGCAAATGAAGTTATGTTGCTTTCAAGAGAAAAAGCACTATTTTATTTATGAGACATTTTATACAAAACTAATGGTAACTCAAAACAAAACTCTACAGCAGAGACATTTACAAAGGAGAAACTGGATGCGTGGGTGACTCAGTTGGTTAAGCATCTGCTTTTGGCTAGGTCATGATCCCAGGGTCCTGGGATAGAGTTCTACATTGGGCTCCCTGCTCAGCAGGGAGTCTGCTTCTTCCTCTGCCCCTCTGCTTGTGCTCTCTTTCTCTCATGCCCTCTCTCTCTCTCAAATAAAAAAATAAAACCTCAAGAAATAAAAATAAAAAGGGGAAACTGAGCAAATCATCATGGAAAATCAACAGCTTACAAAGGTAGACAGAAACTCATGAAAAAAGAAATCATAGAGATAGAAAACAACTAGAAATCAAAAGACAAAATGACAATAATAAGTCCTTACCTCTCAGGAATCACATTAATTGTAAATGGATCAAATTCACCAATTAAAAGGCTCAGATCAGCTGAAAAAAGAAAAACAAAACAAACAAAAATATAAGGCCCAATCGTATGGTGCCTTCAGAAGACTCATTCCAGCTCTAAGGACACACATAGGTTCAAAGTGAAGGACACACATAGGTTCAAATCAAAAGGTTGGATAGTATTATATCCCAATGTTTACCAAAAGAAACTATATGTAACCATATTGATATGAGAAAATGTAGACTTCGAGGTAAAAATAATAAGAGACAGAGGAGGTAGTTTACAGAGAAAAAGGATTCAATACATCAAGAAGATATAACCATCATAAATGTATATGCTCCCAGCACCTGAGTATTGAAATATATTAAACAAATACTAAGAGACCTTAAGAGAGAAATAGACAATAATATGTAATAGTAGGGGACTTCAATATACCATTATCAGCAATGGGTAGATCATCCAGACAGAAAATCAATAAGGAAACATTGAAATTAAACCACAGTGTAGAACAAGTGACATATATAGAACATTCCTTTTTTCTCAAGTGCACATGGAGCATTATCCAGGATGGATCATATGATTAGCCACAAAACTCTTAGCAAATTTAAGGAGATTGAAATCATATCAACTAACTTCTCTGACAACAGTGGTATGAAATTAGAAGTCAACAAGAAGAAAGTTGGTAGACCTGAAATATCTGGAAAGTAAACAACACACTTCTTAACAACTGATTGTTCAAAGAGGAAATAAAAAAAGGAAATAAAAATGATCTCAAAAGAATTGAAAATGAAAATACAACATATCAAATTTTGTGTGATGCACCAAAAGCAGTTCCAAAAGACAAGTTTGTAGCAGTAAATACATATATTAAGAAATTGGAAATCTCTCAAATAGACAATGTAATTTTACACTTCAGGAATCTAGAAAAAGAGGAACAGATTAAGATCAAGTTTAGCAGAAAAAGATAATAATAAACATCAGAGCAGAAGTAAATGAAATAAAGTCCAGAAAAACAATAGAAAGTATGAGCAAAACCAAAAGCTGGTTCTTCAAAAAGATAAGCAAAATGGACAAATCTTTAGTTAAACTAAGAAAGAAAGAGATAAGACTTAAATAAAATTAGAAATAAAAGGGAAACTATTACAAATTATTCAACAAAAATAAGGTCATAAGATCTTAAGATCATAAGACACTACTATAAACAATTATATAGCAAAAATTACATAATTAGAGCTGGGGACACACAACCTACCAAGACTAAATTAGGAAGACATAGAAACCTAAACAGATTAATAGTGAATCAAGAGATTGACTCAGTAGCAAAAAATTCCCAACAGAAAACTTCGTGGTCAAATGGCTTTGCTGGTGAATTCAGATAACATTTAAAGGAAAATTAATACTAATACTCTTCAAACTCTTGCAAAATATTAGGATAGAGGAAACACTTTTAAACTCATTCTACATAAATAAGGATACCACAATAAAAGAAAACTATAAACCAATATTCCTGATGAATAGAGATGCAAGAGTTCTCAACAAAGTGTTAGCAAACTGAATTTAAACTATGACCAAGTGGGATTTATTCTTAGGATGTAAAGATAGGTCAACACACATAAATAAATAAATACAATTAACCACATCAATAAATTAAAGATAAAAATCACATGATCATATGATCTCTCTGATATGAGGAACTTGAGGGGCAGGGTGGGGTGTCGTGGGGGGTAGGGAGGGAAAAATAATGAAACAAGGTTGATGGGGAAGGAGACAAACCATAAGAGACTCCTAATCTCACAAAACAAACTGAGGGTTACTGGAGGGTGGGAGGGTAGGGATAGGGTGGATGGGTTATGGACATTGGGGAGGGTTTGTGCTTTGGTGAATGCTGTGAAAGATGTAAGCCTGAGATTCACAGACCTGTACCCCTTGGGCAAAGAATAAAAATAAAATTTAAAAAAATCACATGATCATCTCAAGTGATATGGAAAGAAATTTGACAAAACGCAACATTCTTTCACGATAAAAGACCCTAATAGATTAGGTGTAGAGGGAATATACCTCTACATAATAAAGTCCATTTGTGACAAATTCAAAGCTAACAATAAACTCAGTGGAGAAAAACTGAAACCATTTCCTCTAAGATCAGGAACAAGACAAGGAAGACCATTTTCACCATGTCTGTTTAGTATAGTATTGGAAGTCCTATCTACAGCAATTAGTTAATATGGAAAAATAAAAGGCATCCAAATCAGGAAGGAAGAAGTAAAATTGTCAATCTTTGTATATGATACCATCTCATGTATCCTAAATCCTAAAGAGTCATTCAAAAATCTGTTGGAATTAATCAATGACTTCAATAAAGTGGCGGCTTACAAAATCAACTTATAGAAATCAGCAGCATTCCTTTACACAAGCTATGAAACATTAGGAAAAGAAACAGAGAAAACTATCCTCCTCACAGTAACATCAAAAACAACAAAATTCATAGGAATATAGGTAACCAAGGAAGTGAAATATGTGTATGATGAAAACTATCAGATTTTACTAAATGAAATCAAAGAAGACACAAACAAGTAGAAAGACACCCCATGCTTTCAGCCTGGCAGAATTAATATTGTAAAAATGGTCATATTACCCATAGCCATCTATAGATTCAATGCCATGCCCATCAAAACACTAAAGGCATTCTTCAAAGAAGTAGAAAAAAATGATTTTAATGTTTTGTGGAATCAAAAGTGACCCCAAATAGCCAAAGCAATCCTGAAAAAAAAGTACAAAGTTAGAAGTTGCACACTTTCTTATTTTAAACCATACTACTAAGCCATAGTAATAAAATCCAGCATGGTATTGGCATAAAAATAGACACATAGATCAGTGGAACAGACCAGAGAATGCAAAATCAAGTCCTGGCATATAAGTTCAACTAATATTAGACCAAGGAGCATGAACTGCCATTGGGGAAAAGATAGTCTCTTTAACAAATGGTGCTAAAAAAGCTGAGAAAAATGCAGAGAAATGAAATTGGACTCTCCTATCTCACACCACTTACAAAAATTAACTTGGGAAGGATCATTCAAATATAAAACTTGGTATCATAAAACTCCAAAAAGAAAATGTAGCAAAGAAACTTGGTCGTGGCAATGATTTTTGGCACATGATGCCAGAAGCACCAACAACAAAGAAAAAATCAACAAATGGGACATCACCAAACTCATTACTTCCTCTCCTGATTGCAAAGTATTAATTTTCTTTCTGAATTCTCTCTTGATTCATGTCCTTACAGGCAATGCTGGTCTCCAAGTAAGAAACTTGGGAGTCATCTTAATCTTTCAGCTCAGTCATACCTTCAGTAATTCCACAGAACTCAGTCAATTCTGTTTTCCAATTTCTGTTTTTTGTTTACCATACACTTCCTCCCACACAGGTTTTCATCAGTTGATAAATAGGAAGTGCACATTTTGTTATTAAACATGGGAGAAGAGAATGTAATCTCTTCATGTGGCCACTCAAGGCAGTTGTGTGTACTTTCTTCAGGACCTGTAAGTAATAAACATTTGTATTTTAATTTCTCTTGTAGTCTGTCAAACCACAATTAACCATCCAGCTCATCATCCTGTGTTTCACTTAACAATTGTTAATTTAACAAAGTCATAAGAGCACCACTGCTGGTCTTTATGGTTTGGCTTCACAGAAGATCAGCCCATACCGGTCAGCCCCTCAAGAGATTCTGTGGGACTTTATGTACTCTTTCCCTATCCAGGTTGAAGCAGGCAACTGTGGTTTTTGTCAGCTTGCTTTATGCTGTTTGTTAGCCGAAGTTGCTAATCTCATTCTCCCCCAAGCTATTAAGTTGTAGTGGACCCCCACTAAGCTCCAAGACTGGCTGGACCAATGTCAGTCCTCTGGTGATCCTCCTTTAGAAAATTGGTGTGCTGGTCATAAGAACCAACTCCTTTCCTGGGACAAACTGAGAATGATCCTATGGCACTGCACGAGGAGATTCATCCAGAATCTCCTTACTGGCTTTTATGATTTTGCTTTTGCATTTTCCTAGAACGCAAGAAATTTTCACTTAGTTTCTGGATTTTTCACAAAGGGAATTTGTCAATTGCTTGATATGAAAATATAATAAGATATCTAATGCTTCCTACTTTGCTGTCTTGCTGATGTCATTGCTGATCCTTGATTTAAGTTAAGAATGATGGGAGAAAACTAGTTTTGTGGATGCGTAGAGTAAGACTAAGGAAAGAATCTCGGTCCTAACTCCTCCTTATAAAACTCCACACAGTTTTGTTGTGCATGAAATATTCTTTCAAAGTCAGCTGACCCAGAGACTGGGATCTGTAACTTTGTATTTTAAGCTTGCCTTTCCTACATGCAAATGCAAAATAACTTTGTTGACAGGCTGACAGGACTGAGACAGCAGCTAGCAAGACTGAATGCCCAGCCATCTTTCACATGGAACATTCTGGTTCAGGGAACTATTTGTCAAAATCCAGGGGAAGATAATAGGCACTTTCAGCTTTGTAATGTTGACTTATAAGGTATACAAAGCTGGAGAAGAAAAAAAAAAAAAAGAAAAAGAAAAAAGAGGATTCAAATGCCTGGGTGACCTTTGTCCTGAAACATGAATTAGGAAGGCAGGTCAGTCTGCAGCTGCCAGTCACAGATTTTTATATGGCCAGAGAGCTGTCTCCAGCTTGCTTGAAGTCTCTCTCCTCCCTGGCTCGGAGCTGCAGCTCAGCCAGAGGCATTAGCCCTCCAGCAGCAACACCAGAAGGTAGACCCTCTTCTCAGCCAATTCTAAAACAACTTCCCCTCCCCCTCTTCCAAACTCTGCACCCTTGAATCTCTTCCCCAACTGCAAGGCCGTGAGGAGCCCTTGTTCACTTCTTGTGGGAAAAGAGATGGAAGCATTTACTTAATACCTGAGTCCAGCAGATTCCAATTGTGCCCTACCCCTTGAACCCTGCTGCCTCCCACTGTCAGCTTGACTCTCCCATGGGCATAGTGACCATACCTTTAAAAAAATAATAAACTAAAGTATATGTTCTGAGAAGGAAGAGGGCCCTTGGGGGAAGAAGTGGAGCAATAGTTTAAGTTGACTTTTATAAGAAACACAGTGTAAGGGTCATCATGCCAGTCAGAGCTATGCCCCACACCACTGGGCAGAGTGTGGGCACAGTGAAGGTCCCTCCATAGCTAGGAGCCTCTCTATAGAACCCGTTTATCGTAGCCACTCCCCTCTGTCAACACAACCCTTTTGCTCCTTAAAGATGCAACTTCCTACAAAACAAAGTTGGGGCCCCTTTTTCATCTCAACACTTAGCTCACTTAGAGGGATCCCCACTGCCAGGAAAAGGCTGTGTGCTTCAGCCTCACCCAGGTCTGCACTTGGTCTCCCTTCCCTGGAACTTGGTGGCGACACAACCTTGACCAGGATGCTGAGCCTCAGTTTGATAAGATGGGGTAATAAAGGCTGTTATGAGGATTGAATTAGTTAACATTTATCTAACACTTAAAACAGCACATAGCATCCAAAAATGTGTTCTGGATTTGTTAAATAAACACACAAAGGAACTTTATGTAAGGCACCAAGGGCAGGCCACCCCAAGGTGGGTCACCTTGGTGTGAAGACTATTTTGAGTTAAAAAGCAGTCAAATCCAGTAGATTCAGGAAAGGCTTTTTACCTTCCCCCTCAACTGCCTAAAAATAATTTAGATAGAGAACCTGCTTCAGGAAGAAAGCTATCACCACAGATCAACATAGATAACCACTAGTAGACATGTATGGTATACAGGGAAGAACTTAACAAGGCCTTTTTGATTAGAGTCCTCTATGTCGCATTGCTTTTTTTTTAAATTAACATATAATGTATTATTTGTTTCAGAGGTACAGGTCTGTGAATCATCAGTCTTACACAATTCACAGCACTCACCATAACACATAATCTCCCCAATGTCCATAAGGTTTACTATTTTTTGTCAATGTCCCCTACTGACTATTTAAATTACAACAATATCTGATTTTTCCCTTTTTGGTGTCTACAACACCAACAACCAAAATGGTGTTGTAAAATGTAAATGTAAATGTAAAAATGGCAGATTATCCACAGCATTTTGGTACACTCACAGGCACCCACTTGTAGTCTAGAATACAATGGGAAAACAGAACACCACCAGCATCCCTTCCAGAAGACAAGGCAGTGTTCTTAACAACTTCTTAGAGGGATGCCTCTGGTCACTTTGGTACTTGGAACTTTTGATATGTCTTGCATGGGAAACCACTTAGGAGTCTGGGGAATTTGGTAATAGTCCTTTTCTAGGCTTCTTCTTTTGTCCCCAAGGATTCTCACTTGAAGTGCCTTTTACCCCCCTGGAATTTATTCAGGAAATAAATTGCAAGAAAAACTCATCATCTTCTGCAAAAAATGCATGGCCTCAGTATTCCTTAGGAGATGAAGAAAAATGTCCCATTAATGGGTACATAAACTAAATAGTTCTGCCAAGATCCTGTACATGCCTCCCTCTTTTCCCCAAGTTACTCATCTTATCTTTGTTAACTTCTTTCATGCATCAGATCTGAAATATATCTTGAGAGGATGGGATGAATGTTGCCTGACTCTTGCAGTGTGTGAGGGCTTCTCCCTATGAGCCAATTTTCTGGTTAGTCTATCTTGGGATGGGGAATTTAAGGAATATTCTCAGGCATCTGCAGAAACTCCTTTTGCTTCAGGGAGGCTCCCTGTCTTCTCTGGCCTGACATGGAGTGCCTATTTTCATTTTTTATTGGTGGAAAGGAAACATGCATCTGCTCATCAGTCTGACCTGATGAGCTTTAGGGCTGGAAATCTTCCTTCTCTGTCCTTCAGGCTTTTATCTGCCTCTAGCCTTGCTGGCTGCACCTCACCTCTTCTGCTTCCCTTTCCAGCTCCTCTTGTTTCTGCATCACCATGGGTGCAGCTTGCTTAATCTGTTCCTCTTACACTTGTTATCAAGGCACAAAGAGCAACCCCTTGTATTTAAACCACCCACTTCAGATTTCTGCACAGGTGTGCTAGGTAAAAATTTGATAGTGAGGAGTATATTGATTGACTTTTCAGTGGACCCAGGTATGTGTGTGTGTGTGTGTGTATATATATATATATACATATATATACACACACATATATATGCAAACACACATATATACATATATATACATATATACATATACATATATATGCACACACATATATACATATATATATATACATACATATATATATATTTGGTATTTAAACAAACTCAGGTTGTTAGTTTAATTGAGATAGACATGCCTTTAAAGTTATCAGCATTAAATATAAGATTTTTATTCTACCAAGGTTTGTTAAAGGTCAAATAAGCTTGTGTTATTTTTATTGCAATTTGTCAGCAAAAAGATGACTTAAAATGATGGATAATTTTGTCTCTCTCAAAGTTTTCATGAGTAATGGTTTAAAAAACTGAGTAGGTTGAATAAGTAAAAAGGATTATAGCCTTCAAAGTATTTGGTAACCTAAAACTGAAAAGTTTTACTTATGATATATTGTATTGAATTCATTGGATATCTAAGTGATGAGGTAAACAAAGGCAAAAGAAAAATTAAATTTCCTTACTACTTACAGCCCACTCGCAAGTCCTTAAAGCAGGTAGAGTGACCTTCATCTAGATGCTTAGTTTGCTAAGGGCAAAAGACAATCTTGGCCTAACTCCCAGGATCCTGTAAGTCTCCTTTAACATATAAAAATACTTTGGAAACTTCTTTTATTTCTACTCTCCCCAAGATATGTTAGCAATCATCCCCCAAGCATATGACCCATCAATACACATCTGAAGTAAACAGCAATAAATTACATTTTCTTGGGCGCCTGGGTGGCTCAGTCGGTTAAGCCGCTGCCTTCAGCTCAGGTCATGATCCCAGGGTCCTGGGATTGAGTCCCGTGTCTGGCTCCCTGCTCAGCGGGGAGCCTGCTTCTCCCTCTCCCTTTGCCTTCCTCTCTGCCTACTTGTGCTCTCTCTCTGTCAAATAAATGAATAAAATCTTAAAAAAAAAATAAATGACATTTTCCTAACAATAGCTACCCCTGTCAGGATCCTGGAAACCTAGTTTCCAAAATACCTGGGAGGCTTATGGTATCCTTAACTCCCTCCCAATTTGCAAGTATATAAAGTATATAATCAGCTACTCTTCATGACCCCAGTGCAGATCTTTCTGCCCACAGGTCTGTCCCTGTGCTGTAATAAAACAATCTTTAAACACCAAAGACATCTCAAGAATTCTTTCTTGGCCATCAGCTTCAAACCCTAACATCTTTCCTACATCATAAGAATTTGCCAAATAAGATAAAATACTAAAACATTGATTAGGTTTGTGCTTTTGACTTCTTATTGCAGAGAAACTGAGATACTTGTAGCTGTTGGTAAACATGATTTCAATAAAGCTGCTTTATTGAAAGATTGTAGTATGGAAAAATGTGTGTTTTTTAAAAATTATGAAGTGTATTTATAAATTTCAGATCTAAAGAATTCTGTGGTAACACACAGTTTTCAATTGGTCACTACTTACTTTCACTGGAGACTAAGGTTTCTAAAAGTAAAACTGATAAATGTAATTGAGACAGAAATCATATGGGAAACAACTCAGTATGTAGGAAAGTAGGAGATTTATAAGAAAAGTATGAGGAATGGGAACACAATTTATTGATGTAAAAAAAAGTAATATTGTCCTAAAATGGAACTAGTTATTTAGAGAGAAAAGACTTAGGACAAAAATCTGAATGAGGAGAGTTGCAAAGGTTTGTGAAGGGAAATCTTTGGGATGGAGTTTTATGTGTGGTCTGGACCAAGGTTGAAATGGATGGAGGACCCTCAACTCTATGGTCAACTAATCTTTGACAAAGCAGGAAAGAATGTCCAGTGGGAAAAAGACAGTCTCTTCAACAAACTTCTTCCTAGGAACATCACCAAAGGAAAGGGAAGCAAGGGCAAAAAATGAACCCTTATACCACACACAAAAATAGACTCAAAATGGATAAAAGACCTCAATGTGAGAAAGGAAACCATCAAAATCCTCGAGGAGAACACAAGCAGCAACCTCTTCGACCTCCACTGCAGCAACTTCTTCCTAGGAACATCACCAAAGGAAAGGGAAGCAAGGGCAAAAAATGAACTATTAGGGCTTCATCAAGATGAAAAGCTTTTGCACAGCAAAGGAAAGAGTCAACAAAACCAAAAGACAAGTGACAGAATGGGAGAAGATATTTGCAAACAACATATCAGATAAAGGGCCAGTATCCAAAATCTATAAAGAGTTTCTCAAACTCAATACCCATAAAACAAATAACCCAGTCAGGAAATGGGCAGAAGACATGAACAGACATTTCTCCAAAGAAGACATCCAAATGGCCAACAGACACATGAGAAAGTGCTCAACATCACTCGGCATCAGAGAAATACAAATCAAAACCACAGCGAGATACCACCTTACACCAGTCAGAATGGCTAAAATCAACAAGTCAGGAAATGACAGATGTTGGCGAGGTTGCGGAGAAAGGGGAACCCTCCTACACTGTTGGTGGGAATGCAAACTGGTGCAGCCACTCTGGAAAACAGTATGGAGATTCCTCAAAAAGTTGAAAATGGAGCTACCCTACGACCCAGCAATCGCACTACTGGGTATTTATCCTAAAGACACAAAGGNATAGCAGCAGTGTCCACAATAGCCAAACTATGGAAAGAACCTAGATGTCCATCAACAGATGAATGGATAAAGAAGATGTGGTGTAAATATACAATGGAATACTATGCAGCTATCAAAAGCAATGAAATCTTGCCATTTGCAACGACGTGGATGGAACTAGAGGGTATTATGCTAAGCAAAATAAGTCAATCAGAGAAAGACAATTATCATATGATCTCTCTGATATGAGGAATTTGAGGGGCTGGTTGGGGGTTCGTGGGGGGTAGGGAGAGAAAAATAATGAAACAAGATGGGATTGGGAAGGAGACAAACCGTAAGAGATTCCTAATCTCACAAAACAAACTGAGGGCTCCTAGGGTGTGGGAGTGTAGGGATAGGGTGGATGGGTTATGGACATTGGGGAGGGTTTGTGCTTTGGTGAGTGCTGTGAAAGATGTAAGCCTGATGATTCACAGACCTGTACCCCTTGGGCAAANTGTAAGCCTGATGATTCACAGGCCTGTACCCCTGGGGCAAATAATTAAAAAAAAAAAAAAAGAAGCCTCGGCCTCATTTACATATGTATGTATGGGCATGTTTCCTTAAGGAGCACGTGTGACTTTATGCCTGTCTATACATAGGATTACAAGGCTTCCCTATCTAAATATTCATCCTAACCCTAAACAAAAGGAACACATTCACTCTCTCTGATGGTGTCATGGTTTTGGAAGCCATTCCCTGTGATCTCATTTTCTACAAGGAAAAGTTTTCTTTATGAGACAGCTCAACCTAGTATGGTTTCTGACTCATTAAGGAGTAAATTCTTGTTGGTTCATTACAGTAACATGGGACTAAATGAATTGAGGAAGATGATTATAGTTTTTGTGACTCTTGTTTGAAATATTTTTGGTTCTCTGATATTTGTTCAACCAGAGTAAGGAAACATTCTCTCTCTCTCTTTCTCTTTTTTAAGATTTTATTTATTTATTTGAGAGAGAGAGAGTGAGCACATGAGTGGAGCGGAGGGGCAGAGGGAGAGGAAGAAGCAGACTCTCTGCTGAGCAGGAAGCCCAACATGGAGCACAATTCCAGGATCCCAGAATTATGACCTGAGCTGAAGGCAGAAGCTTATCTGACTGAGCCACCCAGGAGTCCCAGGAAATTTTCTCTTAAGATATCTATGATTATACAGAAATATGATAAAATATTACTTTGTGAACAAATGAAGCATTTAACTTGTCTCTATACCTAAACCCCCCAGAATTCAGAAACTCTCAGTGAATATTCTTTATTTCATGGCAATTCCAGTCATTTGGATAAGTTCAATAAGAATCTGTCCTCCCTTTAACAGGATATCACTGGAAACATTGGCTATTTTACCAAGGCTTTGACTGGAATGTCATATTTGAGAGAAGCATGTGTAGACTCAGATATGACCAGACAGTTTAAGGAAGTTAGGTTGACCTTATGAAGGCAATAGAACCCCTTGGAAATGTTGGCCTGATAACTTGCTTACAGAGTTCCTGGTAGCCCTACCGGGTGAGTAAAGAATATCATTTCCTGGCAGGTACAGTAACCTCAGGATATTTTGGGGACCTCAGGAAGAGGATTCTCCCAAATCTACAGGTATTGCAAGCATGTGTTTGGCTTGGCTTTTGGCTTTGAACATCAATTAAAAGTTCAATCCAGAGATTCTTTATAAAAAGTTTCAGCAATTAAGCCAAGTTTGTTACAATTGGACTTGTTTAACAAGTGCATTAATATTGATTTGGCTATCTTTGATAAAAATGAGGGTGATTATAAAGAAAAAAATATGTTTCAATATTGCATCTCTATAGATACTAGGTTTTAATACTATTTATTATAAAGTAGACTAGTTCCTGAATTCTTCTGGCTTCCTCAAATATATGGCTGTGGGTCTCCAAATTAAGGTTTCCAGGCTTCTTTCATTCTCTTAATGCCATTAAAAACTAAAACTGCCCTTTTTCCTAAATGCCCAAAAGCTGATGCTGGACAACTTGAGGTCAACTTCAGAGAAATTGACACAGAACCCACATGCAGGCAATCCTCTGTGCCTATTACTCTATGGACCATTCAAAAGGATCAGCAGAGACATTTGAATTACAAACCAGAGAAACCCATTTGATTCCTGGTGTCTGTTCCCAGTCCATCTGAGGATGCTTCAAGGCTGACATCCGAAGAATCTTCTCATTGGCAGCACTCAAGGCTCAGACACTGGGTTGTCATTTGCTCCAACCATTAACCTATATTTTTCTTTTGTGTCCGTATTAATAATCTGATTGCTTGCTAAACAAAACAGAATCTACATGATGGCTAGCAGCATCTGCTATACAATTAAAGTGTTAAATGACACTCAAAATGTCATTACATTATTAAACACTGAAGTTACAGAGATGTGCAAAGCAGTTCTACAACATTGAATGGCCTTGGATATTTTGACAGCTGCACAGGCTGGTACATGTACCATTATAAAACAGAATGTAGTCTATATATTCCAAATTATCACATATATCACAAATGTAACAGGATTTCTAAAAGATATGAATACTCGAATTACCCTTTACATGATCCCTCCCACTCCTTTAACTCTTGGAATGGAGGAGGATTTTGGTCAACTATCAAAGGTCATTTTAGTGTGCTTCTTTTTTTCATAATAATATCAACCTTATTTTGTTGTCTTTTCTTGTATCTGCCTGGTGCTAAGATTCTTTCACTGCCATAACTTCAAGCTGCTATATGTTCCTTTCCACTGAAAGAGATTTATATATGCTGTCTACCTTGGATTTATTCAGCTACCTCTGCCTTTCATAACTCCCATATATAAATTCCCTAACTGACCAATGTTGGCCCATAGGTAGGGACCTCTCTACACCCCTATTCAGCAGGAAGAAGTTACAGAAGATAAGACCTTCCAGCCTAAGCAACCTTAAAGATTTAAAGATCAAATTGTTCAAGGGAGAAAATGATGAGGAGAACAGAGGCAAGAGAAATGTAGATAAAGTTAGATTTCCTTACAAATTGAAGCCCATTGATAAATATCTGAGGCAAGCAGAATGTGGCATTCCTTAAGGAATTTATGGCTGCCTAAATGTTGATGTTTTGCTAGACTAAAAATGACCTTATCTTGACAATAGCCAGACCTCCAGGGTCCCATAAGTCCTCTTCTTTAACATACAGAAAAGGCTTTAGAGACTTCCCTTATCTCTACCTCCCAAATTTAGAAATATGTAATCAGTTTCACCTTACTGTGACAAGGCAGCTCTTTCTGCCCATGGGTCTTCTCCCCATGCTATAATAATAGCAGCTTTTTGCACAAAAAACATCTCAGGAAATCTTTCTCAACAGTTGTCTAAGTGGTTGCATATCAAGTTTGACCTAGGATGCCTCCTCTTCTCATTCCTTTCCTTTACCTGGCTGACTTCAGAAATGGCTTCAATTGCCAGCTCCACAGATGACTGAAATTTATATCTCCAGCTCAGACTTCTCTGAGAGTCTTACTTCTTGATCCAATTATCAAGTTGATATTTCCTCTTGCATACGGCAAAGGCAGGCATGTCAAGCTCAATATGTACAAAATAGAACCCTCTCTCAAGTATATCCATTTCTACCTCCACTACCACCACCAAGATACATTCATTTTTCATATTGATGGTCATAGTAACATCTCACTTGGGTCTTCTTATGTCACCTTGGCCCTTCTTCAGTCATCTTATTGCAACAAGAGTGATTTTTGTTGTTGTTGTTGTTGTTGTTCAAAATGCAAATCCAATCAAGTCTCATTAAAAACCTTTCTGTAGTTTCTCAATTAATCAAAGTTGAGAGACAAAATTTAATATGTCCTAAAAGGCTCTACACGGTGTGGTTTCTGGTCTGCTTCTTCAGCTTTGTTTTAAACTTTCTTCCCTGCTGCTCTGGGTGTACAAGTCTTCTGTCAGTCTCTGTTACTGAGCCTGTTTGCTCAAGTCAAGATCCCTTTGTACTGCTATCGTCCCAGTGTATTATACTGTTCTTCCTCTTTTTTCTAATGATTCCTACTCCACTTTTAGCTCTTGATTCAAGCAGTACTTAAGATTAAACATTCCCTAACCTGACTCATTAGGTAATAATCTTCCTATTGCAGGTCATTTTTACAATGGTGCTTGTTATATTTAGTGACTAAAATTATTTTAGTTCTTTTAGGCAGTTATTTTCACTGCTTTTTGGAGCCCAGCCCCAAATAAGGGCACCTAGAGAAGGCAGGAAGACTCTGCACTCCTGGTGAGCCGAAGAGGTGGAGGATGTGCTTTATAAGGACTCCATTAGCCATCCTGGCCATCAGAACCAGCCCTGGCTTTCCCATTGTCTTCATGTGCGACCCCATCCCCAAGCCCCAGCCTTTCACCAGTTTCACTTCACCTTCTCCTTTTTCTACTACACCCTCTCATATTACTAGTTGTCACTGGCCTGACCCCCTGAAGTCAGGAGACTTCTAGTAGAAGTTTCCTGCCTGTCAGTCTGACCACTTTTTTTTAAAGATTTTATTTATTTATTTGACACACGGAGAGAGATTACAAGGCAGAGAGAGAGGAGGAAGCAGGCTTCCTGCTGAGGAGAGAGCCCAAGTGGGGATTGATCCTAGGACCCTGAGATGATGAACTGAGTGAGCTGAAGGCAGAGGCTTTAACCCAGGCACCCCAATCTGACAACTTTTTAAGTTTTTATTTATTTATTTGAAAGAGAGAGAGAGAAAGAGAGTGCAAGCACGAGCAGGGAGGAGCAGAAAAGGAGGGAGAGGGACAAAGAATCTGAAGCAGACTCCACACAGTGCAGAGCCCTAGATGGGTCTGTATGCTAGAGATCTGGGAGATTAAGCCCTAAGCCAAAGCCAGGAATAAGACATTTAACTGACTGAACCACTCATGTGCCCTTCAATCTAAACTTTAAAAAACCAAACCGGAAGCCTCCGCCTGTCAGTCTGACCTTTTAGAAACTTATCAGACTGCTAGAACAGAAAAAAAAAATTTTTTTTGAGGATGACAACTGCATAGATCTAAGTCAGAAAGTGCTAGAAGTGCTGGACAGTTACCTCAATCTCATTTTACTGTTGAAGCCCCACTCTATTCATCTTAAGTCCTCATAAAAAGAATTCTCTTTTCCCTGTTTCTAGAGATAAGGCTTTGGAAATTATACCCAGAGGTCTCTTATTTATAAAATTAAAAATGACTTTGAACAGCAAATATACCTCATGTTGGCTTTGTCTATAAGTTATCTCCTATCCCGGACCTGTGCTTAGCTTCCCCTCCATCCTTTATGCCTGACCACTATCTTCTCCCCATTTCCCTATTCTAAAAAAAATGCCATTATAAGTGCAGTTTCATGTGCTTATGATTGGATCGATATATTTCCCACTAGAATAACTCCTAAGAGGGCATAAGCTATATTTAATAGTGCCCACCGGGGTGATGCCTGGTATGTAATAAGTGATTGGTCAATGAATCAATCCAAATGGAGGGGTGAAATATGGAGTTCAAAATACAGCCTTAGATCTCACAGAATTTTTAAAAAACAAATCTACATTGGCATTATGTTATCATGGCCATTGTAAAAGTCAATTTAATATAGTATCATAATTATTTCAGAAATAGTGTGAAGACATTTATTACATCCCAACAGTATCTCTTTAATGAAATTATAAAAAAGTAGTGTTTCAGGATGAATTAAAACATTTTTTTGTTAAAATGTTATAAATTTATTTTTAAAAATATGGTGAGTGTAAAAAAAAAGAAAAATAGTGAAAAATCACCAGTAATCTCATCATAAAGAGGATCATTGTTAAAGAAGATGTCGTTAATATACATACAATGGAATACTACTCAGTCATCAAAAAATTAAATCTTGCCATTTGCAATGATGTGGATAGAACTAGAAGGTATTACCCTAAGCAAAATAAGTCAATCAGAGAAAGACAATGATCTCACCGATATGTGGAATTTAAGAAACAAAGCAGAGGATCACAGGGAAGAGAGGAAAAAATAAAACAAGATGAAACCAGAGAGGCAGAATTCTTATCTGTTGCCTGTGAGATAAATTGAATGAAAACTCAAGTCCCCCCAGAACCCTAGTTTCTTATTCCAACCTTATTTTCTTCTTAGAAGAAAGCATTTGTCAGATTTCATCATTTAGATGCCACCATTTGTTACAATTTTTTACAATATCTAAATAGACTCTATGCTATTTTATACTTATTTTTTATTTTTTAAGATTTAATTAATTTATTTATTTGATAGAGAGAAAGAGATCACAAGTAGCAGAGAGGCAGGCAGAGAGAGAGGAGGATGCAGGCTCCCGATGCGGGAGCAGGGAGCCCGATGTGGGCCTCAATCCCAGGACCCTGAGATCCTGACCTGAGCCAAAGGCAGAGGCTTTAACCCACTGGCCACCCAGGCACCCTATACTTATTTTTTTAATTGACTCACCTTAATCTCATCTTAATATGTAACTTCAAAAATCATGGGCTTACTCTGGAAAACTGTATGGAGGTTCCTCAAAAAGTTGAAAATAGAGCTACCCTGCAATCCAGCAGTTGCACTACTGGGTATTTACCCTAAAGATACAAATGTAGTGATCTGCAGGGGCATGTGCACCCGAATATTTATAGCAGCAATGTCCACAATAGCCAAACTATAGAAAGAACCTCGATGTCCATGAACAGATGAATGGATAAAGAAGATGTGGTATATATCTATACAATGGAATATTATGCAGCCATCAAAAGAAACGAAATCTTGCCAATTGCAATGATGTGGATGGAACTAGAGGGTATTATGCTAAGTGAAATAAGTCAGTCAGAGAAAGACAATTATCATATGATCTCTCTGATATGAGGAATTTGAGGGACAGTGTGAGGGGTCGTGGGAGGTACGGAGGGGGAAAAAAATGAAACAAGAAGGGATCAGGAAGGAGACAAACCATGAAAGATTCCTAAAACAAAACAAACTGAGGGTTTCTGGGGGTAGGAGGGTAGGGTTATGGACATTGGGGAAGGTTTGTGCTATGATGAGTGCTGTGAAATGTATAAGCCTAATGATTCACAGACCCGTACCCCTGGGGCAAAAAAATAAAAAATCATGGGCATGATAGACTGAATATACATTTTTTCATTCACAAAAAAGTAAATATTAACTATTACTATTAAAATGTTTGTTTGGGGGCCACCCGAAATCACCTTCTACATGAGCGGGGTCCTCATACCCCTTTGTGTCCTTATCCTTGGGGAGTTTTGCTGTACACAGATTCTCTGCTCTGCTCTCTGCCTTTAGAATAGACTTTCTATGTACTAAATTTTTTCTCTCACTCCTTTCCCAGCCCATCCAATTTAACAAACACTATGGTAGGCACTGAGGATGGAGATCGTGGTAAGACACAGATCTTCCTTCAAGGAGTTTATACTCTGGTAGAGGAATTACTAATCCAGGGATCTCAAACAATATACAAATCCTACCTGTCTTCTTTTGATGCCCAGCTCAAATTCTACTGCCTATGAAAATCTTTCTTGTATTACCCCTAAACAAGAGGTTTTCCTCTTCTGAATTTTTCCTCTTGTATTTATTGCTCTGAATTTTTTGATATTTATGTTTTTAGCATGGTTTACTCTTCTCATTTGTATTTATCCTATTGATAAAGATACTTTGTGTACTTTTACGGATGTCGCACTTAATAGGGACTACCCAAACAGCTATTTGGTTAGACAGGAAAACCCCGCTTTTTTTTGAGAAAAATATAGCTCTACATTTCTTTAATCAGAGTTTGATTTAATTTTTACTTACTTGTATTTTCCTGACAATGATAAATCATGAACATTTATTTTGAAAAATTCACATTTGGCAGCTGAAGTTTGAAACTGAGAGATCTAAAAAGAGGCAATTTCTGAAGGGGCATTTGCCAAATTACAAGCAAAGGAACAGAAAATTTGTGACTAAAAAGAATGTAAGGAGTGTATTATTTTACTCTCTATCACAGAAGTCGGGGAGTTAGTTTTTTGAAGTTTATGTGTTAGAGCAAAATTATTCAATTCTGTTTTGTTAGTTTTTGAAATGTGGAGTTTTCTTCAATGAGACCCTTTTTTTACTGCCCATTTTCTTTCCCTTGCTTTCTTTTGGGTCTATGTTCTTCTTGTCCTCTTTAGCCACCTTTATTTTATTCTTTTTTTTCATAGAATCTCCTTCCATATCCTTGTCTTCTGTCTTGTCTTCAGCTCTCTCCTTGTCTTTCTTCTCTGTCCTGTCCTCATCTCCATTATTGTCCTTGTCCTCATCCTCCTTTACGTCCTCATCTCCAATCTTGTCCCTGTCCTCCATCCTGTCCTCATCTCCCTTATTGTCCTTGTCCTCATCCTCCTTTGTGTCCTCATATCCATTCTTGTCCCTGTCCTCTGTCCTATCCTCATCTCCATTATTGTCCTTGTCCTCATCCTCCTTTACGTCCTCATCTCCAATCTTGTCCCTGTCCTCCATCCTGTCCTCATCTCCCTTATTGTCCTTGTCCTCATCCTCCTTTGTGTCCTCATATCCATTCTTGTCCCTGTCCTCTGTCCTATCCTCATCTCCATTATTGTCCTTGTCCTCATCCTCCTTTATGTCCTCATCTCTATTCTTATTCTTATCCTCTATCCTGTCCACATCTCCCTTATTGTCCTTGTCCTCATCCTCCTTTACGTCCTCATCTCCAATCTTGTCCCTGTCCTCTATCCTGTCCTCATCTCCCTTATTGTCCTTGTCCTCATCCTCCTTTATGTCCTCATATCCATTCTTATCCCTGTCCTCCGTCCTGTCCTCTTCTTCCTTATTGTCCTTGTCCTCATCCTCCTTTGTGTCCTCATATCCATTCTTGTCCCTGTCCTCTGTCCTATCCTCATCTCCATTATTGTCCTTGTCCTCATCCTCCTTTATGTCCTCATCTCTATTCTTATTCTTATCCTCTGTCCTGTCCACATCTCCCTTATTGTCCTTGTCCTCATCCTCCCTTATGTCCTTATCTCTATTCTTGCCCCTGTCCTCTGTCCTGTCTTCATCACTTTTATTGTCCTCCTCCTCCTTTCTGTCCTCATCTCCCTTTGTGTTCCTGTCCTCTGTCTTGTCCTCATCTCCCTTTGTGTCCTTGTCCTCTGACTTATCCTCATGTCCTTTCTTGACCTTATCCTTTTTGTTCTTTTCTTCCTCCTGGTATTTATTCTCCTTTAAGTTTCTATCTTCCTTCTTGTCTTTATCCTTCATGTCCTCATCTCCCTTATTTTTCATGTTCACCCTTTCTTCTTCTTGACCTTTATCTTTTTCACCGCCTCCTTTCTTCAATTGGCCCTTATCTATTTTCTTTTCCTTGTCCATGTCCTTCCCAGTATCTTTTCTTTTGTCTTTTTTTACTCTTCTCTCATCTTTACTCTGAGTTTTCTCAGGAAGCTTTTCAACTTTAACTCCAGTTTTCTGTTTTTGTCTCTTTTTATAGGTCTTCTCAGGGCCACTTACTTCTCCTTTATGTTGGTATTTAGGACCACTTTGGCTATTTTGGTATGGGACTATCTGAATTCTCAAATGAATATCCTGTTTTGGGGTAGTTTTCCTTGATTCTGTAGTCCCACTTTTTACTTCTGTTTTTGAATCTTCTTTCAAATCACCTGAAAATATAACAGATAATATAATAAAAATGCATGTCTTAGTTTTTTTCTATTGTCAACTTTTGTTATTAAACACTTTTACTTTGCTTGAAGTTTGAAGGAATCAATTATTTTCCCAATAATATAAAATTTATGAAATTGTACACATATGAAAGATTAGATAACAGGTTCTTGAAATACAGACTATTCAGGAATTGAACTGAAAAAAGGGGAAAACACAACACAAAATAATTAGTAATTCTCAGTAGACTATGACTGGAATGTATGATTAAAATAGAGATGTACTCAAGATAGTATCAATAATCTAAAACCTTTCAATAAAGAAAAGCCTGGTATAAAAAAATAAAAAAAATATAAAATAGAGATGTACTATGAAAGGATAACTTTCTCTAGAAAATATTATTAAAAAGTATTTATGATTCCTTAAGGAAGCTCCATCTCTCTTTGAGTGATAAAAAGAATTGCTAAGCTGGCAATTGGAGAGACAATGAGGCTGGAACCTTCCTTAGCTATCTTATAAGTTTTAGGAAGTCTTTTAAAAGTGATTTAGAGATGGTAGCATTACTTAAGGTGGCAAAATAGCTGGTTCTTATAGTACCTATGTTAATAATATGAATATTTATTGCTGTGTGATACATAGAAAACTAAAATTAATATTTTTACAAATATGAAAAATAGAGCATGATCATTTGTTTTATTTAAATCCAGGTTCCTTTAATTAATCCTTTCATGATTAACTTCTTTTAATTGATCTTGAGTGTTTGCCTCTGCTAAGGTTCATTGTCCTTTTCCTTATTTAATCTAGACCAAATAGGACAAGTATTTACCAAAATATGATAGAAAACATATTTTAGGAAAGTAATGAGAGTTAGGAATTTCCCCCCATTGGGAGTGGGTCAAGAGTTTAGTGAGAGTTCATACTGTGCATCATAGTGACATCCCTTTATAAAAGCCCCAGATATTTGGCACTGGACACTCAGATTTATTCAATTGGTGCTGCATACTGGTGCATGCACTCTCTAATTGGCTCCTCTCTTTGTCTGGATTAAAGGTGTGTGTTTTATGTTTGGGTGTTGCATTATCTGTATTGGGCAACAACCTCTATCCACATTTCCTCCTCTCTGTATTTTATTAATAAAGGAAAGTTAGGAGTTGGGGACCTGGAATACATAGAAGCTTGAAAATTATGAGAATAGCATAAAGTAATTCATAATTTGTGAAACTGGACAGGTGATGTTGAGGGTAGAGAGATGGGGGAGAATATTATGAAGAGCATTTTCAATAGGGCTTCCATCCTGGAATTGGCACTGTGGAATAGGTCTGTTTCTTATTTTGAGAAAGCTTGTTAGACTCAGGTCAGGATAGTGGAGAGATCATTGGATGAGGATTTTTTTTTTATTTGCCCCAGGGGTACAGGTCTGTGAATCATCAGGCTTACACCTTTCACAGCATTCACCATAGCACAAACCCTTCCCAATGTCCATAACCCATCCACCCTATCCCTACCCTCCCACCCCCCCACCCCCCAGCGAAATCTTGCCATTTGCAATGACCTGGTTGGAACTAGAGGGTATTATGCTAAGCGAAATAAGTCATTCANGCAGCTATCAAAAGAAACGAAATCTTGCCATTCGCAACGACATGGATGGAACTGGAGGGTATTATGCTGAGCGAAATAAGTCAATCAGAGAAAGACAATTATCATATGATCTCTCTGATATGAGGAACTTGAGGGGCAGGGTGGGGGGTTGTGGGGGGTAGGGAGGAAAAACAATGAAACAAGATGGGATCGGGAAGGAGACAAACCATAAGAGACTCCTAATTTCACAAAACAAACTGTGGATGAGGAATTTAAAAATATTTGAGTTCTGTAACTATGTGGCCTTTGCCAAAGACTCTCAATCTTTTCGTATCTTAACTTTTCATATGTACAATGAAGGTAATAACACTGGCCTTATTTACCTCATACAATTATTTGGGGACAAAATGACAAAAGTACATCAGTGCACTTTAAAAATTGTTGAAATAATAGACACAAATACATTTGAAGTTAACAACTTGCAACACAAGAGGAAATTTTACTGTCAAACATAATTAGTACAGTGGCCTTTTAATTTAAAAACATTTCATGGTTCTGTGTTCATACTACTGATTGGTATAAACTGTTTGCTAATATTCCACTTATGTAATTTCATAATTTTAAGCCAATCTTCTATTGATGAGTGTTATGTGCAAATTTTAATTATTGTAAATAATAATGTGATAAACTACCTAATACATATTCCTTAGAAAAATTGTGTTTTTTTTCTTAGAAAACATTTCTGGAAGCATAATTTCTTAGTTAATGGATGTGAACATCTTATATATTGTCAAATGCACTCTTGAAAAGTTAAACCAAGTTACCTTAGTATTATAGAACATAGAAGTAAAAATATGTTCAACACCCAAAAAACATTATACTCTGTAAATCTTTCCAATGCTCACAGATAGCTTTTTTTTTCTAAAAAAAATATCTTATTTGTATTTCTTTGATTAATTAGTATTTTTGGATTCTTAGCATTTATATTTATTTATTGTTATATTACCTGTATGTTTTGATTTATTTTCCCCCCAGAAATCATTATATATTGAGGCTATAAAATCTTTATGAGGTATAAATTTTTTTTTCTTAATTTCTATTTGCTTTTCAGGTTTATTCACGGTGATTTTTTTTTCAGATAGAAGTTAAAAAATGAATAGCCAAACTATGGAAAGAACCTAGATGTCCATCAACAGATGAATGGATAAAGAAGATGTGGTATATATATACAATGGAATACTATGCAGCTATCAAAAGAAATGAAATCTTGCCATTCGCAACGACATGGATGGAACTGGAGGGTATTATGCTGAGCGAAATAAGTCAATCAGAGAAAGACAATTATCATATGATCTCTCTGATATGAGGAACTTGAGGGGCAGGGTGGGGGGTTGTGGGGGGTAGGGAGGGAAAAATAATGAAACAAGATGGGATGGGGAAGGAGACAAACCATAAGAGACTTCTAATCTCATAAAACAAACTGAGGGTTACTGGGGGGTGGGAGGGTAGGGATAGGGTGGATGGGTTATGGACATTGGGGAGGGTTTGTGCTTTGGTGAATGCTGTGAAAGATGTAAGCCTGATGATTCACAGACCTGTACCCCTTGGGCAAATAATAAAAATAAAATTAAAAAAAAAAAAAGAAGTTAAAAAATGTAGTCTAATCAAACTTTTAAATTATATTTTATGTATTTTATATCATTCTTAGAAAATAATTTTGTTTGTTGATAGCACTGTAAGATGTTAATTTACAAAGTAAAAATATTTTATAATGTACTTATTACCTAATAATCATTTTTAATTAAAAGTAGAAATACAAAAAAAAAAAAAGAAATACAACACGATCCAGTAATTCTACTACTGGATAATTTACCCATAGAAAATGAAGAAAATAATTTGGAAAGATATATACACCCCCCCCATATTTACTGCAGCATTATTTATAATAGCCAAAGTGTGGAAGCAACCCAAGTGCAATCAATAGGTGAATGGATAAAGAAGGTGTGGTATATGCAGTGGAATATTACTCAACCACAAAAGAGAATGAAATCTTGCCATTTGCAATAACATGGGTGGATATAGAGGGTATTATGCTAAGTAAAATAAGTCAGATAGAGAAAAAAATACCATATGGTTTCACTTTTATGTGGAATCCAAAAAAGAAAACAAAACACAAAACAAAAACAATCCAGAAAACAAAACAAATGAACAAACACAAAGACCCAGTCTCTTAAATACATAAAATAAACTGGTGATTTACCAAAGGGGAGGTGAGTGAGGGAATGGGTGAGATAGGTGAAGAAGATTAAGAGGAACAAACTTCTGGTTATAAAATAAGTAAGTCATGGGGATGAAAAGTACACCAAAGGGAATATAGTCAATATTATTTTAGTAAAGTTGTATGCTGACAGATGGTGGCTACACTTATCATGGTAAGCATTAGTTAATGTATGGTTTTGTTGAGAATCACTGCTTTACAACTGCAATTAATATAACATTATATGTCAATTATGCTTCATTAAAAAAGTCTATCTTAATATAAGATACCTTCATAATGGAGATATTGATTATTATTAAAGACTTCAAAACTTCCAAATTTGGACTTCAGTTTTTATAGAAAGTAGGATAGTATCAAAGAAAGAGAACAAAATCTGAAGTCAAAAGAACTGGTTTAAAAAATTGGTTTATCACTTAACAGTTAAGCAACATGTGAAAAACTCTCTCTGAGCCACAAATCTATTAAATATTAAAGAAATACTCATTACCTAACCATAGGTTGTTATTTTCTGGTCCATATTAATTCTTCAGTAAATATTTGTTTAAAATTTAAAAAGATAATTTCATGGTTGAAAATGTTAATTATGAGAAAATTTGAAAAACAAAGAGGTTCAAGGACAAAACATATCACCCTTTGTAGTCCCACACTCAAGGATTACCACCTTTGATTGATTTTATTCTAGGTCTAGATGCTTAGATTTTATTTTAAATCCTTCCTCCCTCCCTCCCACCTTCTCTCCTTCCTTCCTTTCCTCCCTTCCTCCCTTCCTTCCTTCCTTCCTTCCTTCCTTCCTTCCTTCTTTCCTTCCTTCCTTCCTTCCTTCCTTCTCTTTCCATAATTGTGGCCTAAGTATAAATGCATTCCAAACAATTTTACGCCATGTTTCACTCTATTTAAAGTCTGTTTCTGGGGCGCCTGGGTGGCCCAGTGGGTTAAAGCCTCTGCTTTCATCTCAGGTTATGATCTCAGCGTCCAGGGATGGAGGCCCGCATCAGGCTTTCTGCTTGGCAGGGAGCCTGCTTCCTCCTCTCCCTGTCTCTCTGCCTGCCTCTCTGCCTACTTGTAGTCTCTCTCTCTGTGTCAAATAAATAAATAAAATCTTTTTAAAAAAATAAAGCCTGTTTCTGTATTATTTCAAATTGTATGTAAACAGTTTTAATTGTGCTATGATTTTTTTTACATAGTAAATATGTCATAGCATTTCAGGTTTATATTATTTGTGAGAGGAAAAGAGGGTATACTTTCATGGACTAACACATGGTAATGAGTGTAGGAGATTTAGTAACTATCTCGTCTATCTAGAAATATTTGCAGTGACTTTGCAAGGCCAATTATATATATAATCTAGGGAAAAATATAAAATTGAGCTGGTATTAAACTCAGTTATCTGCAGAAAGCATTTACGTGAGGTAATCCCTCTCTTAACTTGGAGGCATTTGGTAGCTTTTATTTATTCAAGGCTATAAAAGCAAATCTTTTTTTTTTTTTTTAGTGAACACGGTGGACTTTTAATTTGTCTGCACCTATCCCCCCTTCTTTTTTTTTTAATTTTATTTTTATTATTTGCCCAAGGGGTACAGGTCTGTGAATCA
>LNAC01001843.1:0-14587 GCA_002007465.1 Ailurus styani
CCCCCCCCAAGTAAGATGGCAACAGGTGCTTCTCGGCTGTTGAGTGAGAGCAGCTCTAGGCAGGGACCCTCTGTGTGAGATGTCCCTGCCCAGCACTGGGGCTGAGCCAGCGGCTACCCCCTCCCGGGGGCCAGGGCACTGCCCGGAGACTTCCCTGGACTCCCAGGACAAGGACGCCTGGATGCCCCTCCCCTAGCAGAGTCCCGACGGCAGACGCCCCGGGGTGTGCTCTGCTCTCCCGTTGAAAGCTTGTGGCGATCACACAGGACCAAGGATCGACGAGGTCGACCAGAGGTTCAATCAAGGCAGGCTCCCAGCCCAGCCACAGGCTCCGAGTAGAAAAGCAAACCTTAGTAGAGCCCTGGAATGTGACATTTCAGATGCAGTTGAACTTCCGAGGGACAATTAACATTCTTCTCACATGAATAAGTGTGAGGAGCCGGTTGACACTGGGCGCGGACGAGATGTGCACAGGCTTTGTCTTTGTGACTCACAGCACCTCTCAGCAGCTGGGTGAAGCAGCTCGTGTTTGTCAAGTATTTATAAAGGGTTATTTCATTTGTCCCAGACTCCCCCCGACCCCACCGTCTGGACACCCTGCAGGGCTTCGAAGGAGCAGATACACCAGCGTCAAAACCGCGACGATCGGGGCAGCTGGGGGAAGTCCTCACGTCATAGGGAGCTTCTGAGCGGCTGCTCCGCGTGGGCCTGACCCCTGCCCTGCCCTGGAGGTGGTGCTCGGCCAGCCGGGCTACAGGGGACGACATCAGGATGACAGCCTGCCGAACGCAGTCATGGGGCACATGGCCGCCCGGGGCCGGCGTGTTTGCAACGCTGATGTTCACACGGGAGTCTCGGGGAGCGCGGGGGCTGATGGTGCATCCCGGGCTCCTGCAGGCTTTGTCTCCTGAGTTTCTCCGTTCGGCTGGATGGGCTTCTTTGCAGCAGGGTCCCCAACCTGTGGACATCACGCCCACAGAGGACGTGTGTGTGACACGTCCTGTTCACCGCACTTCTGCTCTAAAAGCAGCCTCTCTCCACGACAGCCTTAGAGGGGGTTTCGAGGAAGAAAATCCCCCCATATTCCGACTTGTTTCCTCAAGGAGTGCTTTCTCTTCCTATTTTGCTCCTGCACCATCTCTGCTGCTGGGACGCCCCACCCTCGGCCCCACCGAGGACGAGGAGCTCGTCCGAGCCAAAGAAAGCAGGGCAGCTCAAGGGACAGGAGTAATCCACCAAGAGCCACCCGGAGAATCATCCCGAGCTGGTGGGGGGGGGCGGTACCAAGCATCCGCCAAGAGACACCAGCTCTGAATTTCAGAGGAGAAACTTGCGCACTTGTATTATTCCGTGCATTTAGGTCTGAGCCGTGTGCAGACGGCGAGTGTGAACAGCAGGTACCCGAACAACCTGAGGTGCAGCAAACCCATCACAAGCCTCCGTCTACACCGCCCTCGGGATGCGTCCTGCCGGAGCTCCCTTACAGCAGCCTCCAAGGAAGCCTCCTTCGTAGGGACCCCCAATCCCCGTGCAAGGGCCAAAGCCTAGAAATGATCTTCAGACCCTGGCATCTGGGTTTCAGTAAGGGTTGTGGGTTGTGGACAGCGCCCCTGGGGCAGTCATGAGTCATTTCCGGGTCTCTGCTTCCTTACCAGATCTATACAGATTCACGGTCCGCCGTAGCCCTGAGTGTCTGCAGTCTTGGTACCGGGTTGGAGACGTCTGCCTGGCGGATGTGGTTCACGGGGAGACGCCAATGAGTTAAATACAGAAAACAAGGTGGGTTTTTTCGACAATGCCAATCTTTCTGCTTCTTTATGGGACCTTTACTTATGATGTCAGTGATGCTGGTGGGATGTTTACCTATTTTTTAGATATATTCACATTTAAATCAGTAGACTGTGTTAAAGTAGATGACCCTTGTCGCGTGGATGGGCCTCATCCAATCTGTTGAAGGCTGTGAGAGAAAAGCCTGAGCTGCCTGGAGGAGGGGGTGCTGCAAGCAGATGGCCCGTAGACGACCCGCCCTTCCCTGGGTCTGCGACTCCAGAACGGGCACGCACGCCCTCTCGGTTCTGTCTCCGGAGAACGCCGATGCAGTGGGTAGGAAACACGAAAACCTTCACCATGAGGATGACAGCTACGGCTCTTGGCCCAGCATCAGCCACCACACCTACGTCACCGGCAGGCCTTGGAAACCCTGGGTCCAAGACCGCAGCCCCAGCTCCGCTGTCAGGGGACACGTCCTGTGCAACCAGCTTCTTTGTTCCTTATTCCTTCCAGGCCCTTCCCTCCACGGTGCTCAGGGGGCTGTGCGAGCACAGAGCTCACCCCTCCTTCAGCTGTACACGCTACAAGAAAGACCTCCTAGCCACTCTGTCCGCCTTGTGCGCCTGCTCTGCCTGCCCTGGTCAGCCCTGGTCCACGGCAGATGCCCGGTGGAACACCACTGACTGAAGGAACATGGGGGCGTGGACCCCGGCCACCTTCACCTGTGTGGTGGCCACAGGCGGAGAAGCAGGGACACAGGTGCAGGGCGCGTGCTGGAGGAAGGTTCCCCGTAACCAAGTGACAAGTGGGGAAAGTGGCAAAGGGAAGGGAGGGAGGTGATTTCTGAGGACCCTGGGTAATCTGGTGAAAGTCTCCTCAAAATTGCTCCGCTTTGTGTTGAAACGCAACTGGCCGTTGATCAAGTGTTCCTACCCCACTGTTCCTAGGTGGGGACATTTCCACGGCAGAGCACAGAGGACCCACGCTCAGTGTGTGGCACTGTGTGTGTTCGTGGGCGCCAGCCCAGCTCGGCGACTTCAGTGGTGGACCAACGGGTCCTGTGACCCGGGCAGCTGTCGCGGTCACTACCCTGCCGACCTGTGAAAGCACGGCGCCGGGCGTGTCCACAGAAACTCCCTTCTCGAACCATGGAGTTATGTGACACAAAGACACAGAGCCGTCCCACGCAGCAGGGATGGATGGAATCAGAGATTCAGGGCCAGACGTGGATTTCCCCTGACCTGTAAGTGAAGGTCAAGGGGCGAGAGACTCTGGTGACAGGGGCAGTTGCTGTGCACCCTCGAAGGGGTCTGAGGCCCTGGAGATGGCTCTCCTCGCCCCGGCTGACAGCATCCCGGGCAGAGAGGGCCCACGGCTCCTGGACAGCAGATGCCCACCTCCCTCCTACACCCGTGGGGATCTTTGCCATTATTCTGCATGATCCCTGCAATTCTGAACACACTCTTTTTTTAAAATATTCATTTATGAGAGAGAGACAGAGAGCAGGAGCAGAAAAGACAGAGGGAGGGGGGAGAGGACCTCAAGCGGACTCTGCACTGAGCACAGAGGCCAAGCGAGGGCTCGATCTCACGACCACGAGATCATGACCTGAGCCGAAACCGAGAGTCAAACACTCAGCTGGCGGAGCCCTGCGGACACCCCCTGAACACACTCTGCTGATAAATACAGAATTTGACCATACGGAACAACACATCACACTTAACCACACTGATCCCGAACCTGCCTTGAGCAAACGGCGGATCCAAGACATTCTTTATGGGTAAACGCCAGAACAACAGAGGAACAGATAAAATTACTAATAAGCCCTTTCCACCACTGATTCCTTTCATCCATTTAAAAGAAATTAATTGTAACCTTGACTCTTGCCCTCTGATGGGTCTCCCATATCCCAAGCATGTAGCATCTGTAGAAGAAAACCGTGAAAATCTCAATGTTTTCGCCGAGCCGAGGCCACCCGACATTTTTCTACAATTTTTATGCTATTGCTCCCACCTAAATATTTTGATACAATCTCAAGGCAATAGGAAGACCATTATTATGAGCTGACCTCTGGATGTGGAGCAGCACATGAAGCTGCAGGAGAGCATTTAAACATAAAAATAGACCTAAGAAAACTACACATTAATGCTCACGTGATAATCCAAGCCGTGTGGTTCACGTTGTGCATGGAGGATTGATGTTAACCAAAACCAAAGTTACATCTAAAACAATCACAGCTGTCAATGAGCCCTCGTTCCACATTTGCATGTTGTGAGGAATCCCAGGGCACAGAAATATGGAACTTGTTGTCTATTAACCATTTTCCCTTGTGATTGCATAATCTCAGGCAGCTTTTGAAAGAATGCTCCAGAGTACGTGGGCCTTGTCTGACTCGTGCCTGCCTTCAGCCCCGCATTCAGTTGGTTGTTTTTAGTTAGAGATACTATGGGAAACTAGTGGACTTGCACTAAGGGACATTTCTGAGAACAATAAGAATGGAAAGCCTGAACCCGATCACTGTGTCCAGAAGGGAGAAAAGGAACACACTGTTAGAAATCCATAATGAGATGATGGACTTGATGGTCTTCCCATTTCCCAGGGACAGACGGATCCACTCAACTCAGCTGGTGGTAACGGACATCCTGGGCCAGATGCCCAGCGACGCGCAGCCTGCTGCCCAGAGAGCTCCTTCGAAGGGGCAGCTTGAACTGCAATTTAAGGCTGAGCATCTGGGGGAGGCAGAGGGGCTGGTGGTCCTGGCCGCGGGGCCTGATTCCCAAGGACACCGCAGATGGTGGGCACGCGGGCTTCATGGCTCACGGACACCTTGGAAGGAGGTGCTCCTTGTCTTCTTGGGACCTGGGCCGTTCTCACTGGGGAACAGCTTACACTCTCTTCTTCTCTAAGGAAACTTCTCCCATGTGGTGATGCCCCCCATTTGCAAACACTTCAGGGAGATAAAGCCAGGCAGAAACTTCAGTGTTCCTTAAGTTAAGAAAAATGGTAAATATAGTGGTGTAACAGGAGTTTCACGGGAAGCACGTTTCACTGTATTAGAAAATATGAGTCATTGACAGCCGTTCAAACATAGTCCAGAGACTGGAAGCAACAGGAGGGACCACAAGGAAACGGAGAGATGAGGCAAGGCTGAGTTAGTGACTTACACAATAAAAATTCTTCCTTTCAGAAGAATTTTCTAATTAAACACAAAATGTCTTTACTTTTTTTCCATGAATTAATGGTCTTTTTTTTTCAGTGATCCAATATTCATTGTTTATGTACCACACCCCATGCTCCATGCAATACGTGTCCTCCTTAATACCCACCACCAGGCTCACCTATCGCCCCTCCCCTCCATAGCCCTCAGTTTGTTTCTCAGACTACATAGTCTCTCATGATTCATCTCCCCCTCTGATTTACCCCAATTCACTTTTCCTTCCCTTCTCCTAGAGTGCTCCATTTTATTCCTTATGTTCCACAAGTAAGTGAAACCATATGATAATTGACTTTCTCTGCTTGACTTTTTTCACTCAGCATCATCTCCTACAGACCCGTCCATGTTGATACAAAAGTTGGGTGTTCATCCTTTCTGATGGCTGAGTAATATTCCATTATATGGAATTATATGGACCACAGCTTCTTTATCCTTTCATCTGTTGAAGGGCATCTTGGCTCTTTCCACAGGTTGGCGATTGTGGACATTGTTGCTATGAACATTGGGTACATATGGCCCTTCTTTTCAAAGAAGAAGTCGAACTTTCTCTCTTCGCAGATGACATGATACTTTATATGGAAAACCCAAAAGACTCCACTCCCAAACTACTAGAACGCATATAGAAATTCAGTAATGTGGCAGGATACAAATTCAACCCACAGAAATCAGTTGCTTTCTTATACACTAGCAATGAAAATATAGAAAGTGAAATTAGAGAATCGATTCCATTTACTATAGCACCAAGAACCATAAGATACCTTGGAATAAACCTAACCAAAGAGGTAAAGGATCTGTACTCGAGGAACTACAGAACACTCATGAAAGAAATTGAAGAAGACACAAAAAGATGGAAAAGTATTCCATGCTCATGGATCAGAAGAATAAACATTGTTAAAATGTCTATACTGCCCAGAGCAGTCTGTACTTTCAATGCCATCCCAATCAAATTCCACTGGCATTTTTCAAAGTTCTGGAACAAACAATCCTAAAATTTGTATGGAACCAGAAAAGACCCCGAATTGCTAAGGAAATGTTGAAAGAGAAAAACAAAGCTGGGGGCATCATGTGGCCTGATTTCAAGCTTTACTACAAAGCTGTGGTCACCAAGACAGCATGGTACTGGCACAAAAACAAACACATAGACCAGTGGAACAGAGTGGAGAGTACAGATATGGACCCTCAACTCTATGGTCAAATAGTTTTCAACAAAGCAGGGAAAAATATCCAGTGGAAAAAAGACAGTCTCTTCAATAAAAATTGGACAGCTCTGTATAGAAGAATGAAACTCGACCATTCTCTCACACCACACACAAAGATAAACTCAAAATGGATGAAAGACCTCAATATGAGGCAGGAATCTATCAAAATCCTAGAAGGAACATAGGCAGTAACCTCTTTGACATCGGCCACAGCAAGTTCTTTCAAGACACGTCTCAAGACACGTCTCCAAAGGCAAAGGAAACAAAAGCAAAAATGAACTTTTGGGACTTCATCAAGATAAAAACCTTCTGCACAGCAAAGGAAATAGTCAACAAAACAAAGAGACAACCCACGGAATGGGAGAAGATATTCACAAATGACACTACAGACAAAGGGCTGATACCCAATACCTATAAAGAACTTCTCAAGCTCAATGCCCAAAAAGTAGATTATCATGTCAAAAAATAGGCATAAGACATGTACAGACACTTCTCCAAAGAGGACATACAAATGGCTAACAGACACAAGAAAAAATGTTCATCGTCACTAGCCATCAGAGAAACTGAAATCAAAACCACACTGAGATACCACCTTACACCAGTCAGAATGGCCAGAATCAACAGGACAGGAAACAACAAGTGTTGGAGAGGATGTGGGGAAAGGGGAACCCCCTTTCACTGTTGATGGAAATGCAAGTTGGTGCAGTCACTTTGGAAAAGAGTGTGGAGCTATCTCAAAAAATTAAAAATAGAGCTACCCTATGACCCTGCAATTATACTACTGGGTATTTACCCCAAAGATACAGATGTAGTCAAAAATGCCTTTAATGTTTAATTGTTTCAATTTTAGTGGTAAGGCACACGCTTAAGTGAATCAAAGAATCAGCCAGGTTACCCCAGCCACTAAGCTCTGGATGAGAACAGCAGGTGCACCTCAGGGGCTGAGCGGGGGCGGGAGGCAGCTCTGTGGGCATGGGATCACTCTCCAGAGAGTCCATTTGTCGCCTGCATGGGTGTAGACACCATCAGCTATGAGCCTCGGGGGCTTGCGGAAGCATGCATGAAACCGTGTCTCCTCTGCACAGCCTTGCAGTGAACGTGGCCTTGAGACCCCACCTGCAGCAGCTGAGTGCTTGTTAGTGGGTTATACTGCTCTCTGCACAGTGAGGTGCAGGCTCCCCAGAGACGGGCTCTTTCTTCACATCTTTTGTTTTCCCCTGATGCTGCTGGCAAGATCCTAACACATCATGGACTTCCTGTCAGACAGACTGGACTTGAATTCAAGTTCTCCCATTTGGCTTTACCATGTGAGCTGTGGAAGCCACGGGCCCCACACACTGACCTCAGTGTCCTCATATGCCTGCAGCACAAGTTCATTATGAGCATTTGAATATCGAGTGGTCAGTCAGCAGGCAGCCTGTGTAAATCATCACAGCCCTTTGTATTTGCATAGTTATGGGGGTCCCTTTATTTTCCCAAGCACTGTCTGCACCACGTCCATTGAACCCACCCAGACCACACTGATCTGGGTGCAGTTTGCAGATGCAAAAGCTGGGGTGCAGCCTCTTGGAGCAAAGGGACTCCAGAAAGGGACAGAGTTTCTCAGGAGCTGAAGGAGCAAAGAGAGAGGAATTAGGGAAAGACCATCGACACAGATAATGTCCTGGTCACAGGGTCCTCGAGTTCCCAGTCGTGTGGCGTTCAGCGGCTGTCAGTTTCTGCAGCAGTCCACCCACGGTATCTCTACCATTAAAGTGAGTTATGCAGAAACTTCTGCTTTTATTTTAAGAAATATTTATTTTTTTTTTAGCTACAACACACCTAAATCTTTCAACAACCACCACCAAAAAAAAAAAAAGTGAACGCTTTACTATTTCTTTCACCATCAATGTGTTTGCTAAATAAGTAAGTAAAATGTATTCTATCAGCCAAGTCTTCAAAGGATCTCTTGTTATAAGGAATAAAAGAAAAAAATACTATGGAATTAAGTTTTGTTTAAAGTCTTAACATATAAAACTTACAAAGAGAAATTCATCTCTGTTGTGGTTCAGATTTCCTCATTCTGCTGAAATCTGCTATTAATTTGGAAATGTGTGTCGGTTTCTCCTTTAATTTTTCATTAAATGTTACCTAGGCTGCATGTGGGTTTCATGGGGCCCGGGAGCTGGTCTTTGCCATAGGCAGTATGTCCGTATGAAGGTGAGTGAGAGTCAGATGCACACGTGGGGGACAGTCAAAGTCTCCAGGGATGCCTGAAGGGCTTCATAAGGATGCAGGTCCTCCCTGCACATTCAACCCCATGTTGTCTGTGTTCAACCCTCCTGCCTCACCTGGCCCCTCTCCAACCCTCACCTGTCCTATTGCCCATCAGCGCTGCAGAGCGCATACACCATTCATCTCCTCCTCCAGTCTGTATTCACTTCCTTACAGTATGCTACCCAAGGGTCTCACCTGCCCTCCCAAGTTTATTTAGAGCATCACTTCTTGATGTGTTTACATCCAAGTGGTCCAAATGGAGAACCTGTCATGGACTGAATTGTGTCCCCCAAAATCCATATGTGGAAGCCCTGACTGCAAGCTTAGCACAGGTGACACGGGGACACTGGGATCAGAGGAGGAAGGGACATAGTGCAGGTGACACGGGGACACCGGGATCAGAGGAGGAAGGGATATAGTGCAGGTGACACGGGGACACCGGGATCAGAGGAGGAAGGGACTTAGTGCAGGTGACACGGGGACACCGGGATCAGAGGAGGAAGGGACATAGTGCAGGTGACACGGGGACACCGGGATCAGAGGAGGAAGGGACATAGTGCAGGTGACACGGGGACACCGGGATCAGAGGAGGAAGGGACATAGTGCAGGTGACACGGGGACACCGGGATCAGAGGAGGAAGGGACATAGTGCAGGTGACACGGGGACACCGGGATCAGAGGAGGAAGGGACATAGTGCAGGTGACACGGGGACACCGGGATCAGAGGAGGAAGGGACATAGTGCAGGTGACACGGGGACACCGGGATCAGAGGAGGAAGGGACATAGTGCAGGTGACACGGGGACACCGGGATCAGAGGAGGAAGGGACATAGTGCAGGTGACACGGGGACACCGGGATCAGAGGAGGAAGGGACATAGTGCAGGTGACACGGGGACACCGGGATCAGAGGAGGAAGGGACATAGTGCAGGTGACACGGGGACACCGGGATCAGAGGAGGAAGGGACATAGTGCAGGTGACACGGGGACACCGGGATCAGAGGAGGAAGGGACATAGTGCAGGTGACACGGGGACACCGGGATCAGAGGAGGAAGGGTGCTAAGAGTCACCAGAGTCAGTGGAGGGAAGGGACGTTGCCCAGAAGGTGTCGTCTGCTAAGAGGACAGGGCACACTGTCCACTGAACCGCGGGGAAGCGGGGGAAGGATGTGGTCCCAGAGAGCTGGGTAACGGGGAAGGGGGAGAGCGTGCCTGCCTCCCTGAGCTGAGACACTGGCCAGCGGAAGTTGTGCGGGGTGGGGGCTGGGAGCCAGGGAAGGGGACCGGGAGGTGGAGGGAGGGGCTGGCACCCAGCAAAGATGGGCATCGTCCTGGCGTAACTGAGAGACAAAGTCAAGACAGAACAGCCCAGTACAATCAAACGGCGACGAGAATTGGCATTATTTTGCCATTTTTCTCCCACAGAGCTCTGCTGCGTGGGAGTCCGAGCAGAGGACCTGGGCACCCGTGTTCCCTAGGGGCTGGAGCCTTGCCTGACGCGGGCAGAATGCTGCCGTGGAGTCGAGGCCCTTCGCAGCGGGGCGATTCTGAGGACGAGCCGCGGAGCGCGGAGCGCGGAGGTCGCCCGCGGCTGACGGTGGGGGAGTGTGTAGGGGTGTGTCCGGGGGCTGCGGGGCACTTCTGGGAACTGCGGGCGTGGGGCACGGATCTAGGGTGTGGGCGAGAGCTGTCTGCACTGTGTCTCGGGGGCAGGGCTGCGGAGGAGGGGGGTTCACTGCAGAAACCCCCAGGGAGAAACCGTGAGCCGGCGCTAACGGGGTCGCGGGAAGTGAGGGAGAGCCCGGGACGACGCGGGCACCACGCGGGGGGAGACGGCGGGGACCGGGGCGGGGCTCCTCCGTCGCGCCCCTGCGAGGACGAGGAGCAGGGTGGAGGCTGTGAGAAGCCGGGCCACCCTCACCTTCCCCTGCAACCTGCTTCTCTGTAATGCACGAGACGGACACTAACGTTCTCATGTCCCCGGGGAACCGAAGTCCGGAGAGGGTAACTGCCCTGCCCGGCTCACGGGCCGCCGGGGCACCCCTGCCCGGCTCACAGACCGATGGAGCACCCCTGCCGGGGCATCCCACGGGCTCACACCACCCTCCCCACACCACCCGCCCCCCCGGGAAGGATCGCACACAACTGCTACTACCTTCTCTTTGGAAATGGGATCGATCGTCCATTAGGTTTCAGCAAACGTGTGCTGTGCCCATCGCTCTACGAGAACTTTCCAAGGAGGAAATTCTGTGGTTGCGGAGGAGAAAGCAGGCCTGGAGGACAGCGGGGTCCTGGGTGCGCTCCCGGCAACGCCGGCGGGAAGCCCTTGGCATGGTACCCGGGAGAGGTGCCCAGTTTGTGCGACTGGGGCCCCCCTCCCGATCAGCATGTGGAAGTCTGTCTTTCATTGATTGAAAATGCATCCCATTTATGATCAAATAAGAATGCTTTGGGCTCCGTGCCAGAGGGTATTAATCTATGGGGCTTCTCTACACCCTAAAGGTAGCCATCTGGGATTGTTAAAAGCTCCTCCTTTCCAAGTTTTATTTCCACGAATGGTTTTGCTTTTACTACTCAATGTGCATTTCATGAACGCAATAGGACACAGGCCCAGGCCCCGGTCTCCAAAGAAGCTGGCTCTGCCAGACATGGGTGTGTTGGCATTTAACGGAAAGATAAATTCTCCTACGTTTTTTTAAGCACGAAAGACGAAAGAACATGAAAAATAGCATGCCCTCTGCAAATGTATCAAATGGCCTTTGTATGTCAGGGTAAGCATGTGAAAAATACAAAAGCCAAAAGAAAAAGTTGTTGTTGATGAAGAAGAAACACCTGAAGGTAATGAAAATAAACTTTTGGGGAAGAAAATATATGGATTTAATTAGGAAGGAGTTATTTATTGGATGTGAGCCCTGAAATACAGACAATTCTTTGGTAAATCTAACCTTTTGAAATGGTGACCTAATCATGACCTAATTAGGGATGTAATTGGTGTTTGCTAAAATTGGGATGTACAGGTTTAGAAGTATATCTTTTTTGTTGTTTTTTAAGATTTTATTTATTTGACAGAGAGAGAGAGAGAGCACAAGCAGTGGGGAGGGGCAGAGGGAGAAGCAGGCTTCCCGCTGAGCAGGGAGCCCGATATGGGATTCGAACCCAGGACCCTGAGATCATGACCTAAGCCGAGGGCAGACGCTGAACCAACAGAGCCCCCAGGTGCCCCTCGAAGTGTATCCTTTACAGAAACACGTCGCATGTGGATTCCGGGAGTTAAAGGAAGAAGTCAGGGGCGGTGGATTCTTAGCCAATCTCACACATCCAGAATTCTCAGCGGGTCTCCACGAATTACAGCGGAGCCCCAACAACACGGAGGAGGCAATCCTGACAAAAACAAAAACAGCAACTACTAGGAATGAAAAAGGGTGAGATTGTTCAAAACTTGGCGAAAGAATAACCCAAGTGTGTGACCGGTGTGGAGAGGGGCTGCAAGGTGGAAATGGGGCCCAGGACGTGACTCCGGGACGACGCAGGGTGACCGACACGGGAGGGGGGTGACCCGCGCAGGAAACAGCCACGCCCCTCTCGCCAGCTGGGATTTCAGGGGCTCGCGGAGCAGCGTCCGCCCCCCCGTGTTTCCAACCTTCTGTTATTACTATTTTCCTTTCTCTGGAACGTATCTTGTTAATTGTAATTAATGACAGGATATAATTTATTTCTAAATGTTTCACTCAAGAGAACTCTTTCCCAGGCAAATATATTTGGAAAATTCAAAAATAACCACACTGAATCCCGACAGACGGGGATGAAGTGGAGGACACCGTCTTACTCTTATTACTGAAAACGTCTGTGCCATCCCGGGGCCAGCTCCACCCGCCCACGCGGCAGGTTTTGAGCGCCTCTGTCCTGTGATCGTTGCGTGCTTTGAGGAAGGCGTTGAGGACAGGCTCTGCTTGGAGGGCCTCACAGAACATCCGAGGGGTGTCCGGGAGGACTCCGTCACCGGGCTGCGGTGCTTCGGGTTTGCTCCAGTTAAGAGCTCGCGGTGAGTGGGGCTCCCAGGAAGAGCTGCCTTCCAGTGCCGGCTTCACGACGGCAATGGTCACATCCTACCTCCACGTCATGCCTCTTTCTGCAGCTGGAGGAGGCATTTAATGGGAGGCTCAGTGAGGACGTAGTCTGGTGTCGGAAGGTCCAGAAGCTTCTGTGTGCAGAGACCGTTGAGATGGAACAAGGGAGGGTGTCTGTCTGGTGCCAAGCCATGCCAGCTTCCACCTGCCCTGCTCGCATCGGAGCGCGACCAGCACTCAGAGATCCTATTTCCTTTTTAATTTTTTATTCCAGTGTAATAACATGCAGGGTCGCATTCCTTCAGGCGTACAATAGAACGACCCAGCAACTCTAAACATCACTCAGAGTCATCACCGTATATGGGCTCTTAGTCCCCGCCTCGCTATTTTGCTCAACATTGAAAAAGAAATCGACTACCCAACCAAATCCCAACCCCATCTTAAAACACATTTAAATTATTCTTACTCTTCTTATTTTTTATTTTTATTTTTATTGCGTTTTGTTAGTCACCATAAGTTATTTATTTTATTTTAATTTTTAGAAATATGTTTCTTTTATTAGAACAAGGCTCAGTTAATAAAGTCATTAGCCAAATTAGAAAGACCACTGTCTTCGATGAGAAAGTAAAAGCCTTGCCATATTTTAAATAGTAAAACGGAGCTCTTCTATTATAATACTCAGAGAATCATGACTATGTAGCTTTAAACTAAAGCCTTCAGAGTCTTAGCCCCAGCACACTTACGAGGCCCTGAGAAGCAATAAAAAGGCACCTTTCCTCTTAACTACAGTAGCTGCAGTTAACTGAAAAGCCGGTAAAGACACAGGCTGGTAGGGAATATAAAAATTCCATCTTTTTCCACAAAGAAACAATATATTCACTGAGCATAATTTCCACTTTAATTCAAGGAAACAAAATATTTGTTCTGATGTTAAAAAATTAATAACAAGATGTATAAAACCTTTCTGCTAGGAAACACACATGAATTGAATTAAGTTGTCAACTTTATCAGTACTTAACCTCCAGACGTCCAGAGAAAATAGGCGAAAGAGAAGGTATTTATTTCACATAAAATATATAAGATGGAATACAAATTATTACGGGCACACCATTAACTAGCAGAGGGTGGCTGTTGCGAGGGCAGCTGCCCGCCAGGGACGCCTTTGCCCTCGGCTTTTCCAGTAGAGCCGTGTCGTCCCTGGCGGCAAGTGCGCGGCCGCAAGTCTGACGCCAGGGGTGCCGGGGACAGAGGTGGGTGGAAGGACACTTACTGGATGGGCTCAGGGACGCTGCGAGGCATCCGACGTGCCCCATTCAGCGGGCACAAGCCTCGGCCGGCACCCTCAGCCCCCATCACGCCCGGGGACAATGAGCCGGAGCCAGGGGCACTGCAGAGTGACAGGGCCACCCCGAGGGGTGACTGCATCAGCCTGGCCCATGGGGCGTCTGTCCGTCTGCTCAGAGTCTGTCTGTCTGCTCGCGACCAGCGGAAATGGCCCCCACCCCCTGTGCCCTGGCTTTCTATTCCGTTTCTTACAAATGCAGTCAATTCCCACCAACGGGATTCCCGTATGTCCATCCAGAGGGAGTTTCCTTCCTTAGGCATGACCTGCCAGGTTTACCTCAATGTGCGTGGCTCAGGGCTTCAGATTCAAGCTTCCCTGTCCCTGATGCTCTTCTGAAGGGGAGAGTCCAAATCACGTGATAAAAAACAGTCCTGACACCTAAGTTCGAGTTCCCATCCCATCAATCGAACGCCTGTTTTATGCCAAACAGGTCATGTCATTGGTCAATGGTGAGGCGTCCCACGTGGTTGGACAGCGTGGTCTGTGCTCTTGCTCCATCCAAGGCTGAACACTAACGCACGTCCCCTTCCACTGCACCTGTCCAGCTGCACTGCTGAGCACTGAGCATGGCTAAGCAGAGGTGCAGGTACACCGTGTGCTAGACTGTGGTCCAGGCGGTGGGTCTTCCCTACCACAAGCAGGGCTCGGTATCTGGTGGGCGACAGGCAGTTCCCTGCCCTGTGACTTGCTCTGAGCCACGTGATGGGCATGTAGACATGGGCATGTAGACATGGGCA
>LNAC01001843.1:41422-58567 GCA_002007465.1 Ailurus styani
GGGTGGGAGGCAGCGGGGAGAGGGGCCCGGCCTCCGTGGATGGTCCCCGTCCGGCCTCTGCCACCCGGCTCCGCGGCAGCAGCTGAGGGGCCCCGCGTCCTGGCAGAGAGGAGAGAGGACAGGCCTCGTTCTCCTCGCCCTGGGACTGCTCGTCCCCGCATCCCGGGACCGCAGAGCCAAGCTATTTCTGAGACAAAAGGGCAAATGAAAATGTAAAACGAGAAGTGAAAAGGAAAAACTTCAGACGGCTTTGAGGGAGTTTTCACCACACGGAAGCGACAGAAGCACAGGAACGGAAACGTCTCGGAGACACGGACAAGGTCTCGAAAACGTACGGAAGCAGCGACGGGCCTGGCGTCAGAGGGGGCCCGTCCCCAAGCCGCCCACTGCTCCCACTGCCCCGGCCCTGTGCCCTCGGCCTCCCCGGGGCTGCAGCCCTGCTCGCGCTCCAGGCCTCTGGGGCCTTGCAGGGCCGCGTGCCCACAGGACGGCCGCCCGACCACGGCCCATGACCCTAACCCCGTGGCTCGCCTCCTCCTCTCCCTGCACAGCTGCCCCAGGGCACCTCCACCACCCCCCAAAGCTTGCGTTGTTAGAACCACAGCCCGCAGGCCCCGATGTAACACAGTCAGTGTTTCTGTGGGACGGCTGTGCACAGGGTGCGCTCTTCAGCCGGGCACCGACTGGCCCCCCAAGGCCTCGGTCTGGGGCACCGCGCACGGGCAGCCCCCCAGGAACGCAGGCACGGTGAGCGCCCGGCCGCTGTCTCCCAGCCCTCAGGGATGCACGCGCAGGAGACCCCACTGCCCTGCCAGAGCTGCAGGGGGAAGCACCGGCCACTTTAGGGACAAACCTGTGCCAACGCCAAGCACGCGGCTTAGCCTGAGCGTGCTCTGCTGATCCGATTTCTCTGCAGAATCCAAGTAAAATCCTTGGCACCTGATTAGATGTCTGTGAAAACGCCTGAGTCCTGATCCTGGTTTGGGGCCACACTGCAGATGCTAGACTGTCCAGTGGCCACCATCCCTGGCCCCTGCTGCAGTGACAGCCACTGTCACTGGTCTTCAGGGAGGCCATGGCCACAGTCACGGGTCTCCTCCGTGGCCGTGGCCACCATCACGGGTCTCCAGGGCAGCCACGTACCCAGGCTGCGGACGGGCTCAGCCAGCGGCCCCTGCCCACCCCACGCACTGTGGGCTCTTGGGAGCCTGCTGGAGATTGTGACCCTTTAACAATCATTTGACTGCCTGTCTTTCAAGATAAACGTGTTCCTCACTTTCTATGAAACATCCTTATTTTTAAAAACAGAAGCTTTTGTCTAGAAATTATAGTTTCTTCTTTTCCCTTCTTCCTTCAAACAGACATCGATGCACCTTCAGGGCGTCTCCCGCAAACGTCGTAAAACCGAACTCTGAGTCGAAGCCAGCGTTCCCTTCCTTCCCCTCACCTGGCACGCTCAGTGTGGCAATCAAGTGGCGAATGAGCCGTTCTCTCAGATTTCCATCGAGAGAAAGCATTATGTGGAGCTAACCCATAGTTTTGGATCCACGTCAGCCAACACCGACCCACGGTGTGGTCTGACGGCTGCCCAACAGGTGACCGAGTGGGCTCACGGGCCATGGAAATGGGAAGGGGGCCAGGCCGACAGACTGGGTCCTGCGTTTCAGGGTGCATGGCCTTGTGGGGTGGGGGTGGGGGGGACCGACCGTAACTAGTCAGCCTTCAAGCACCTGTAAAGTTTTATTATTTCACACGCACGGGGAGCAGACGCAGGTGAGGCTTATAAAAGCAAGAAATAAAGTTGCTTTGATTCTCACTGTTGAAAACACAGAATCTGGCAGAGAGAAGAAGGAACTATCGGGAGCCACCAAACAACAGTGCAGCTGAAGAAAAACCACCGAGACTCAGAGAAGACGTAAGAGCAGAGACGCTCTGAAATCCCGGCCCTGCGCCAGTTACAAACCCTGCCCATCCCCATGCGCAGCCGGCCCCCCAGGTCCCCACGGGAGCCAGTGGCCCAGAGCGCAGCAGGAGGGGGGCGGGCCCCCAAGCCTCGCAGGGAGCCAGGGGCCCCGGGAAGAAGCCGGGGGATCTGTAGGAGGGCACAGTCTGACTGAGGATCTCTATCCTGTGGTCCAGGGACTGGCTTCCTGAGACGGACACCAGCGAGGGGCCGTGCAGGCCTCCAGGGATGAGCTCGGGGCAGTCGGGGAGGACGCAGCCCGCTGGGGGGTCCCCGCCGAAGTTAAATCAGGCCCCAATGCAGCAAGTCCGCAGAGAACGTCCTTGGCAGGACGCGGGCATGGATTCACCCCTCGCGGCCCCTCCTGGTGGGGGGACTTAGGCCCCCGCCCCGCGACCACAGAAGGAGTGACGGTCCAAGCTCAGGGTCTGGGCACCCCTGCGAGAGGACGAGATGCAGGTGTCCGAGGGCGGGGTCCACAGCCCGAGAAGCACATCCTCGGTGAGGCATCCGTGAGGCTCCCGGCTCCTCGCAGTCTTCAGAATCCGTACTGGAGACTATCGGGGGGTCCGCTCTCAAATAAAAGCCTTCGGGAAGAAGCAGGAAACTTTCCAATCTCAAGATAAAAACAAAATCTCAATTCTCGTGTACTAACTCCAGTCTTTCTATCTTTTCTATATTTACACATTTTATGTATTTATTTTCATATTTCCTTCCTTTCAGCCTTTTTTCATTATTTTAAACAGAGGTCATGGGCTTGTGACTGGGCTCCGATTAGTTCACGACAACATGCGTCAGAAATCAGCGTTGCGTTGGCAGCAAGGGCCCGCGGGACTCGGGAATCAGTGCCGTGGAGATGCGGAGGGACTCCCGGCCTCACCACGAAAGGGCTGGGCTGTGGGCGCCGGGGGGCCTCAGCCTGTGCCTTTACAGAAACTCTCGACCTTTGATTTTAATTCTCTCTCGGTTAGGTCATCTGAGTCTATGAAGTGCACTAGGAATCTGGAGTCGTTATTAAGGTAATTATGAATATTTATCTTAAAGACAAATGTATATGTTTCCTGAATCTTCCTCCATTTCCTGAGGACAGCACCACGTCCCCGTTCACTCAGTCAGTGCCCGCTAACCGTGGGTTCGGTGCCGAGTGCCGTCTGTACCCTCAAGGAGTTCATGGAACCAAGTGTGCTTGGCGGCCGAGGGAGAAGGAGCACACAGTTTCCACAGTCCTACCTTCAGGGGACGGTCCCACCACCTGCCGCGGAACAGGACGCGTCTGTTCCAGGGCTTCAACGTCTGATACGTTTTCCCCAAGTGTTAGGATTCTCTGCGCTGCCCTTTCCAGGCTTTCCTGGTGAAGACGCACTGTCCTCTCTGCCAGTGTCACTCAGAACAAAACAACCACTTTCAGCTGCATTTTCTCCCCAGAAAAAATTTGCTGATGTCCCCAAACGGACAACAGCGTGTTTTAGGCAGAGTGTTTTTCAGACCACTAGAAATAAACAACCATCTAACGTACTCTCAGAGTGATCGAATCCCTGCGCACAGACATCAGGAAGCCATTCTCACCCCCTGGGCACCTGACCGGACATCACACAGCCACCCCCTTAACCCCCTCGTGGCAAAGCCCCAACGGGAAAGAGCACGTCCTTGATCAAAGATAAAGCAACTGAGAGAGAGAGACGCAGAATCAACACGGAGTCCAAGTCCAACTAGAATGAACTCCAACCACACACCCGCGGCTCAGATGTCCTTCGGAAATCGTGGTCCTTTGTGACCACGTGTCCTGCACGTCCACAGGAAACGATTCTGATCTCGACCACGGGCATAAGCGTAGCTTCCTGCTTTTGAGTCCAGTTTAACTCACTGCCACGCCCTCCACGAGTGGATCGCAGGCACTGGCTTGCGTTTCTAAGACCGTTTCTGGAATATTTCTAGGGATACCACTACCTTCTTCTGGAGCTAAGCCATGCTCGTCACCATAGATGAAGCTGTGAATTAGAAAGGGCGTGAGGCCTCCTATCACTGCTACAAGCCCGGAGGCGATGACACCGCAGCTGCGGGTCGTGGCGTCCACGCAGCACACACCACCCTTCGAGTGTGTAACTGCGACCCGTCCAGAGCGTCCACGCGGCACACAGCACCCTTCGAGTGTGCACCTGTGACCCGTCCAGAGCGTCCATGCGGCACACAGCACCCTTCGAGTGTGCACCTGCGACCCGTCCAGCAGCGTCCACACGGCACACAGCACCCTTCGAGTGTGCACCTGCAACCCGTCCAGCACAGCTGAGCACGATGGCCGCGGGGTGAAGAGCGATGCGTCCTTCTAAGGCCACACACCCAGGCAGAGACCAGGCCAGGAGGACGGTGACCCAGGCTGTGGGACGAGATCTGAGAGCCCCGCGTCCCCCCAGTCCGGGGCTGGAGGGAAGCAGCAGGCAGCTCGCTCTGGGCTCGCGACAGGACACACGTGCGCCTTGTGGACGGTCCAGCAACGACTGGGCCTGTCGAGGTGCTCAGACACAGGCTCCCTGCTTTCTCTTTTTTTAACAGATGTCATTTAAAGGGTGTTTTCCATTCATACAGAGAAAACTTTCTCTCAAACTACTAGCTCACTTCTTTTTACTTCCGATAGTTTGCTCCACAGCGTTACACGGGATTTAAGAAGGAAAACAAGGCTTGAGAACAGGATAGGCCGCCGATGTATTTTCAAACTGCAAACCTGTGCAAACCCATCCTTCACCATCATAAAAAGTAAGCTTCCAGTCTCCGATGTGCGGGTGAATTACACGATGCAGCATCTGTGGCCGTGATGGGATTGCCAATGAGGGTCCATGTCCTGAACTCTTAACGTCCGGTGACAGAGGACTCCGGCCGCCTCTGTGATTGCTAACTGACACGTGAGCCGTGCGAGGTGAGGGCAGGTGTGGCTCCAGCCTCGGCCCTTCTCACGGCTTCCTGTGACGCAGCCGTCGGCGGGGGTGGGGGTGGGGGGGCTGACTCCAGAACAAGTGACAGAGACGCCACCTGCCGCAGCCTTTGAGCTCCGTCCCTCAAGTCCTGCTGACGATGTGACCTTGCCTCCCTTTCTGCTTGGAGCCCCTCGCAGTGCTGGCTCCTGAGCGACTGTCCGTGCGCCCTGGAATCCCATCGGACACAGGCATTGAAGCTGCCGGGCCTATTACTGACCCGGAGAGCGGAACCCACGCCAGCTGAGCCCTCCCGTGGCCCCGCCGTCCCCGGACTGCAGGGACACAAGCGCCTGCTCTTGCAGGATTTGGCATCACTGCCACGCTCACTGCGCACCTGCTCTCCCAGCGCGACGGGCTTCACGCCCTCACACATGGATCACCCGGACCCGGACCCAGACCACAGGCAGAGAGCACAGGATTCCCGAGGGCTTTCTGACCACCACCTCGGCTCCAGAGGGGCCCAGCTCTAAGGACTGGGACCGAGGGGCTCAGCAAGTTGTCACTGTGGGGCGGGATGGCAGCCTCCGCTTTCCACGGGCCGTCTCTCTCCAGGGGCGAGGGTACCAGCTCTGGGGCAGTGGGGTCCTCACCGCCAAGCCCCTGGGGAAGGGCCTGGGTGGCCATGGGGACATCCGTGACGCGGACAGCCACGGCTCCCTTCTGTCAAGTACAACGGAGCCCATTCTGTAAAACCACAACAAAGTCACGTTGCAATATTGCGCGGAAACCTGCTGAGAGCCACACGCAGGTTTTAAAGCGGGGAGGGAGACCAGAGGTGAGGCCGCCCTCCGGGACGCGGGGAGCCGCAGCCGGCACAGCCCGAGACGGTGCGGCTCCGACAGGCTGCGTGGAACACGCTCCCTGGCGTTCAGGCCCCGGAGCCTCGGGACACCGGCCGCCCTCCCAGAAGGAGCGCAGGGGCAGCGCGGGGAGAGTTCCGCTGACACCCGCCGAGAGGGGGCCAGTCCCTGGGGCCGTCCACCTGCCAGCATCGCCGCCGTCCACACGGGAGGCGTGGTGGCCCCGTGCCCTGAGCCCGCGCTGAGTCAAGGGACAGACGCGCCCTCCGCACACCCCATGGGAGCCCTGAGATGCAGGGCCAGGAGCAGCGGCCGGCCAGCTCCGGGCCCCCGGCCCCTGACCCCCGGCCACCGCACATGCCCCGCTGGCACCGCTGTCTTCCCCCCGCAGAGAAGCTCCCCTGTGGCCCGACTCAGGGCGTCGCTGATCCGGGAACACGCTCCCGCCCTGCGGCCCTGGCTGCCGGCTTCGCCATCTGCCCTGTGTCCACGTCCTGCGCTGCCTTCCTGGTAGGACTGGCCTCCCGCTGGCTCCCGTGTGAGCGGCCAGCCCTCCTGCTGCCACAGCCACGGCACTGTCTTCGGTTTGGGGCAATTCTTCAGCTCTGACGGAATCTATCACATTTGGTTTTTCCCACATAGAGTCCAAGTCCATGCAGACGACGGCCCATGTCTTCGTCGCTACGACCCCCGAGGCTACTCCTCAGAGTGTCTGTGCACAGACCACGTAACCCAGGCCCTCCTCCTGCGGTTCACCTTCCCGGCACTCCTGGACGCGCAGTTTGTCCCCAGAAATGAAGACACGGATCGAACCCTCTGGGGCTTGTGTGAGATGGTTTCTGAAGGTTTCAAATATCAAAAGATGCCCTACGTATGCATTCCTCTCTGTCCAAATGGTTATCGGAACCCAGCAAGTGTCCCAGAGCCCATTTCCCACGTCACTACGCCCTCTGATTCCCACACACACCAGCAAAACTCTCCAAAGACGACAAAGGACATCATTCTGATGCACGTTTTCCAAAGAGCAGTGGGGAACCGGACTGGCCTGCTTGCTCACCAACACACTGAGAATAAAAGAGAGAAAGAGTTCCTTGGGCTTCGGAGTGGCCTCCATTCCAAGGGAAAGCTGGGACAGCCCCTCGGGCTTCACCTGGGGCCACACTTTCTCATTCCCAACAGTGATAAGGTAACCTGTGCTCAGGTGAGAGAGGTCAGTGACTTGCCACTTGGGGTCAAGGTCAGTGACTCGCCACTTGGGGTCATGGTGTTAAATCAGTGGACTAGAGCCAGTGTCTCGTGAGCTCTGTGAGGGATGACCCAGACCCTGCCTTTAGCTCCCTCGGAAATCTTTGCAATAGCATGAATGACAGAAGACACGTATGTTCTGCATGTCAAACACGTAAGTGCACAAGAACGAGGACGGAAAAGTCTGGTCTTGGGTATCTGGCTAAGGCAGTTTCTAGGAACTGATCCAGTTAAGGGAGTACTGCTCCTGGGACGGAATATCCGTGTGGGATGTTACTTCTCGTGTGCCTCAGTTAAGTCACTATTGACCAACACAACCAACCATTCACCAACCAGGTACCCCAAGATCTCCTGTCATTTCAAGGATTCCAACGACGATGTTCTAAGGATCTAGAATGATTCTTTTACTTCATATGTAGACAGCCTCCCGTCTGGAGACGCGAGAGGGGAATGGTGTCCATCTGTGATTGTTACGATTCACATCGATCTCTTAAAGCCGTGCTTGGCATCCGAAGCCTCTGCCGGGAGCTGGTCAGAGAGCAGTTCTGTCCTCCGGCTCCGCCTTCGTCGGCACCCCCCACCCAGCCTGCAGTCACTGGAAACCCTATCTTCCACGGGAAAAATAAAAATCTAACAGTACGACAGGATATGAAAACAAACACCAGGAAACCACACAGTGTCTGTCTTCCTTGAGTACAAGCTCTTCCCAGACACGGTCTCAGCGGCATTAATTGTGAACCTGTATTTACACTTGTGCTTTGCTGCTCACGGAGCTCACCCGCCTCCCGAACACGGTGGATTCATCGCACTACCCGATTCTTTCCCATTTTTACTAAAGTAGACCAAAGGAACGCTTACTGCCTAGTTCGGCTGATGTGACCCCTCTCCTCTGAACTCCCGATGTCAACAGCAGCCGTCTACCTATGAGGAGCAGGCTGGGAGCCAGACGCTTCACGTGTTCCCGTGTTTCACAGGTCGGTGTTGCTGGGACAGCTCTGTGTTGAGTTGGAAACTCAAGCTACGTGTGTTTGGACTCGTTCTACCTTCCAAATCTCTGACCAGGAGGGTCTCTTGAAGGAAACAGCCTGAGCTGGACATGAAAAAGACCCTCCAGTGACACAGAGTTTGTGCAGACGCCTGAGCCCGAGGACGCTGAGTGACGAGGTTTCAGTGCGGACACGGCAGGAGTGGTGTGGACTCACGGCATGCCCAGCTTCCCGAGCCCCCTGCCACCAAGTCACCTGCTGGTTTGGAGCAAATGATTGCTCTTTGAGAGGGAATAGTGCTGTGGGGTCGGCGTCACGAACGCGGGAAACACCTGCACTTAGGAGGGCTTCAGAAGTCACCGCCTCAAGCCGCGAACACAGGAAAACCGCTCCCGCCTGACGCAGCCCTCGGCCCGCCCCCGGCCCTGTGCACACAGGTAGCAGCCCACCTAGTGGAGAGTCTGCTTACCGGAAGGTCTGAGCAATCACCTCCGCCTCCTGAGGACTCTCGGGGTCCCAGGGCTGCAGCAGCCAGAGTCTTATACAACAACGGCGATGTGTCCCAGGAGGGTCTCCATTTATGGAAACTGGTTGAGTGACTTGTGTATCATAGTCCAGTTGGGTTACAATTTCCCGGATCACAAACATGCATCTAACCAGCACTCAGGGCGCCCATGCACTCCAGATGAGCAGACGCCTCTGAGGACCCTTGCACAGAACCCTTCCAGCGAGCAGAGCCCCGGGGGGAGCCATCTCCAGGCCCCCGCATCTTGGTTTTCGGATGGGAAAATGGAGAGAAGGCAGTGGGCAGGTGGCCGACAGCGGGGGTGCCCGTCCACCCTGACGTCCGGAGCCTGGAGTCTGAGCAAGGTCATGGGCTGCGTGCACAGCACCTGCAAGCCCCGAGGACCTGGTCCCAGGAAAGAAGGTGCAGACACGGCCGCCCCACCCCCCAACCGAGGCGAGGGTGGAGACCCTCGCAGGACTCTCCCCAGGCCTGGTGACCTGCCCCTCACTGACGGGCCTGCTTCCCACCCACACCCCCACCGCATCTGGTCGGGACACTAGCATTCTGCCCCTCCCAGCGGTCCACGTGCTCTGGGGGGCCTGGATGGGCACCGTCCCCGGCAGGCGGGCCACACAGGACAGTGCTGCCAGAGGGCCTGGGAGGAGAGCTTCGGTGGGCGTTCAGCAGGACACACGGCGCCAGGCAGCGTGATTGCACCACACACCCGGCTCGAAGCTTGCTGAGCTGCCGCAGAACCTTCTGGAAGCCCGACCAGATGAACAAACACAGTGAGGAAGTGAGGACTTATGAAAAAGGAATATGGTTAAAGGATCATTTATATTGGATCCATACCATGAGTTTCACATTTTCAGACTCAACACTGTTTCTCCAAATTATACACTCAAGTCGTTTCTTAATATTGAAACTGCGCGTGCTTATTACCTCCCTACAGATTTTCCACCGCCTGGCCCCGCAGGCCCTTCTAGACAGATGGTCACAAACTGTGGCTACACGGAGAAGCAGAAATCCAGTTTCATTTTGGAACAAAATGCTTTCACTCAGCGCTCCGATGTTTATTTGTATTTGTTCAGGGTATATTAATCTAAGGCAGAACTATTTCTACAATCCAATATTTTTATTTGGGAGGTAGCCACAGAACGACTAACTGTTTTCCCCGGAGGGTAACCGGATTTTATTGTTCTGTTTCCAAGAACTTTTGTAGGCACTTTGTTTCCCCGATATGATGGTGCCAGAGGTTGAATAGGCTGCATGCACGCTTGCCTCGTGGCCGTGCAAGAGGCCCTGGGGCGGGGGGGGGGCGGTCACAGCCACACCTGCACACATGGTGGCGTCCCCTGGATGCCCCCGGCTGCCATCCCATCGGACTAGGACCACAGCCCTCGAGCAAGAGCCCCTGAGAATGCGCGCAGCTCGTCGGGATCCACCTTCACCTGACTCCTTGCCTGGGTTCCACCACAGCGAACGGCGACCAGCATCAGCCCATCCCCTACTTCACAGCAAGACACACGTTGCCCGCAGATCCTAGCACAAGCAGCCACATTGGGGGAAGCTTTCTCAGGACTTCGCTGCAGTCTCCTTCTGTACCCTTCACACATTTACTCTTCTGCAGTGTAAGAAAGTCGGCAGATGAACGGTGCAGATTTTGGCAGGACCGTGCAGATGGACGGCAGTTTGGAACAAGGGTGTTTACCTGTGCGAATGTCCACTGCTGACCTGGGGGTACACTCAGCTTGCCTGGGTACCTGCCCCATATCACAGGACATGTCGATTTACAACGAATGAGGACATCCGCACAGGGAAAACGGAAGGCTACGGAAGGCTGGCGGAAACTAGAGTCGGTTAATACACGGAAGGTGCAGTTGGTATGGATGGAGCCACGCATCCGAGTCCAGAGCCGACACGAAGAGGGAAAGTCCACCAGAAGGAAATGCAACATGACTCAGACACTAGGGAGACGAGACGCCACCTGCTGATATCGAAGCCAGAGGGAAACTTCTCCTATGGCGAACGTGGGAGCCATGCCGTGAGGCTGGCCGCAGCCCTGCCCACATCCTGACCAACAACACGACGTCCAAAAGGCATGCCCCCTGCAGCCTGCAGCCCGAATCCCACCGATCTTACCAGAGGAGGCTCAGCTGCTCCTCCACCAAACTCACTGCTTTCCCAAGGTTCTTGGGCGAAAAGATCAAGAACAGTGTCTATTTCTCTCCTGCAGATTTGCTATGTCTTCTCAGATTCTTATAAATATGGCTTGCCTCCAGATGTGGGGGCCTGGAATGCATCTCTTCTCTGAAGTTGGTTAAATGAGGGACTGTTTGCTTTGAGAATCACATCAATTAGGAGTTTAACCATAACACGCTGGATAGAAGAATGGTCTTCACTTACAGAGGTGGCAGGCCAGGGTTCTCCGAAGGCCATCCGGGGCCCACCCAAGCACACAGAACTGGGGGAGCAAGATCCTGAGTGTCGAGGGCCATGTTTCCAGCCTAAAAAAGTCTGTGAGCAGGTGTAGCCAAAGGTGTCCTTCAGCCGTGACTACACATCCCAGTGAGACGCTGACTTGGCCTGGAGAAGCTCCCCACAGAACCGTCCACAACGGTGAGACACACGTGCAGGTAACAGAACGGGGTCGGCTGCTCCTTAAGTTTGCTAACTAAACACCAGTAAAGGCTGATGTTTGGTTTTAGAATGAATGACCCGTAGCCCTTCTTTGTGGGCGATAATTAGAGAGAAGGGACCATTGCCTTTTATGGCCCCAAATGGTGCAGACTGGTGTAGAAAGTTGCACCCAACAAAGACAAAACCCAAGTGGCCACAGGCACGTTTGTGCAAAGGTTATGGCCAAGTCTTATTAAATGTGTCTATTCTGATTCTTTAATAGAATGGATCTAAAAGCGCAGCTGTGTCCCAGACGTCCCTGAACCACCTCGAGTAATCTGAGCCGGGTCTGCAGAAATCTCTCACACGTGGCCAATTATTTCTGTAGAGGGAAAAGTGGAGGTGAAACAAGAATTCTGATTTTCTTTTGTGTTTTGAAAGATTTATTTATTTATTGGACAGAGAGCACACGCAGGGGGAGCAGCAGGCAGAGGGAGAAGCAGACTCCCCGCTGAGCAGGGAGCCTGATGTGGGGCTCGATCCCGGGACCCTGGGATCATGATCCGGGCCAAAAGCAGACGCTTAATGGACTGAGCCACCCAGGTGGCAAAAGAATTCCAATTTCCTGAGACTTTTCTTGAGCCCCGCATGGCAGCAGCCTCCACAGCCAGGGTGGATGTGGCCGGCCCGGCACCGGGCTCCGAGCGCCGGCGGGAGCAAGGCTGGCCTGTGCCGATGGACCCCAGCTCGTCTCACATATGCTTGAGGGTGTTTTCCGTCCAGAGCTAGACTTCTGTTCTGACCAGCACAAGCAATGCACCTCTGGAATGCATAGGGCTTCATCTCCTGTGCTCAAATCTTGTCTCTGGCCGGGCTGTGGGTGATTTCTCCAATGACCACTGTCGTAGACTGTTGATTTTTACTGCCCTTAGTGAGTGGTTACCCAGCGATGCACGCAGACTAGGAAAGCCAGGGCGATGTCTTCAGTCCGCGCCCAAGGAGGCCTGGGACAGGCTATTACACGTGTAAACACAGAGTACTTCCTCCTCAGAGGTCTGCTTACCATCTGCGGTGAGAAAACCCAGAGCTTGTCTGTCTGCGTTCCCTGCACCCACGAGCTGGCGTCCCCAACCAAGGAGCGGCAGGGGCCGGCCACTGCACCTTGCGGAGGGAGGAGGGGCTTGGCACGTGGGCCACATTCACCTGCCCGGGGCCCACGGTCACGGACTCAGGTCTCAGCCCACCTTTGTGGGTGCGCACCCTGGACACGCACAGGGAAAGGAAGCTTCCCGGGAGGGGCACACGAAACCAAGTGGCAAACGTAGGGCCAGCTCATTGCTTCCTACGTCTGAGCCTCTGCCATTTACTTTGAAGAGGTAAAGAAGAAAAAGCAAGGAAAATACAACCACAAACCCAAATGCCATGATGAAAGGAAACTAGAAGCCCGATAACACAGACGAGAGCGGGACTCTGATCCAAGAGGCACCCCCCACGGGCTGTGTGACCTCATGCAAGTCACCGCCCTGGATCTCAGGGTCCTCACCTCAGCAGAACCTGGATGGCGCGAGCATCCCCGAACCTCCGGTGGGTGGACCCCGAACGGGCGTGAGGGAAGGTGGGTCTCCTGGTCTACCACCCTCCAAGACCATCCTTCCAAATAAGCCAGAGCCACAGCAAGACCCCAGCTCACCCAAGGACACTTAGCGTTCTGGTGGCTGGGGAGTCCCAGGTATCCTGCTATCTCTAGCAGCAAACCCTATACAGGAGTCCCAGTGAGGCAGAGTGGGAGGACAGGGAGGTTCAAGTCACTTGTATTGATTTTGGTAAATTGAGCTTCATTCAAATCGGACATAAAATTGGTTGTTGTAGGAGTGGTCCTGGTGGTGATGAGAGAGGTGACAATGGCAATGATGGTGGTGATGGTGATGATGATAGTGGTGATAATGATGTTGATGATGGTGATGGTGGTGATGGTGGTCTGACAATGTCAATGACTATGGTGATGATAGTGATGATGATGAGGATGATGGTGGGGGTGGTGATGATGGAGGTGGTGACAATGACGATGATGGTGATGATGATGTTGATAGTGGTGATCATGGTGATCATGGTGATGGTGGTGATCACGGTGATGGTGATGACAATGACAATGATGGTGACAACAGTGATGATGATGGTGATGGTGATGGTGATTGTGGGGTGGTGATGGTGGTATGTGTGTGTTCCATGCTATGGGACAACTTTGTTATAGTTTTATTTTGGTTCCTTTAAGAATAAATCACAGAAGGCATTCAATGTAGCCCACCTTATGGTAAGTGCCATACCACAGAGAATTTCATTCCAGTAAGATTCATGCAAATACGTGTGTGTGTGTGTGTGTGTGTGTGTGTGTGTGTGTGTGTCTAGCTCTGACTGGCTTGCACTTGAGCTATGCCAGGTAGCTGACGAGACCTCTATAGTGAGGTCTTGATTATACAGATTTGGGGTATTTGATGTTACTGTATTCCTCTACAAAGCACAGATTAAAGTGGCCTTTCCTGATGGGCCACTGTGAAGACTGAGTGAATTAACACATGAACCATTTCTGCACTGATGTCCTCCAAGTTCTCGATCAATGTTCACAAGCACGAGTGCTGTTTGGTTCTTGGTGCTATTTCTCTTCTGTCTTAGGCACCTCTGACTCACCGGCCACAACCCTGTCAGTGACTTTTTTAATAAAAAATTAATTCTACAAAACTTGTCCAGGATACAGTCCAAATTCCTTAATAGGACCTGATTTGAATCCTGCCAAACCTCCAGCCTGTTTCTCCATTTAGAGTATCGCCTAGTGACCTCGGTTTGCTTCACAAATCCAGCTTCTCTGCCTTCATGTATTTAAGGAATTCTATAGGAATGCCCCAGTTGGAAGAGCCAGCAGATCATGAAAGGGCTCATTTAATCCATATTCGTTTATGTAAAAATTGAGCTAAGTCACTGTCCAGATACATATGCTATGAGAATTGAAACCTTGCCTGTAGAGAAGGGCTTCCAAAAAGATTGCTCTTCCCAGTGTTTACCAAGGCTGGCTGCCAGGACGCTCCTCTTGCACAGAATTGGAGCCGTTCCTGCTTTCCAGAGTTGTCCTGTGCTCAGAGGGGTGGGACGCGCTCTCGTGACCCCGGATGATGGCCTTCTACATCCCAACTTCCCTCTTTGTGGACCATGTGTCCCAGTGCAAAAGCAATCTGCTTCCTCCGTAAAGCATTTGTATGTCAGCTGCTCCTTTGAGAAGGAGACTGTGGAGAGGGGTGGACATCAGAAACAACACCATAAAGCAGAAAGGACTTGGACTTAGTGGCAGGAACACAAGGACTGCAGTTACAGCTCTACTCTGGGTCGGCTCCCTTGTCACAGGGTAACTGCCTCACTTCTAATGAGTTGAGGTGAAGTGGTCAGAAGTCAGGCAGAAGTGGACTCTAGGGCTGGTGCATTCTGGGAAGATAGCATGTGCCAGAAGAGTTGGTTTACTTCACAATAAAGAGTGATGTCAACAAATGACGTGCCATGAGTAGAAAAAGAGGGGAAGTTCACAGGGAACAGGGACATGCATAGCTATCTATTTGACACCTATTTTATTCCTCTCTTTGCTTCAAAACTAATTTTTCCATTAGAGAAATTATAAAGAAAAGATGGCTATTCCCTTGCATTTGAATAAACAAATTTACCCCGTATAAGCAACAAGTGCTTATTATAAATATTGACCTCAACTGGACTTCTATGGGTCCATCAAAGGGTGTTCCCAAGAGCAGTATTTTATAGCAGAAGATGCATATTGCTCTGGAGATTAAAAAAATTCAGAAATCTAGGACTTCCTGAATTTAAGGAATCTCTGATGACAATGCCATTCTGCATCATTGGCCAGATTCTGAGACATCCGGCTCTGAGCGGAGAGAGGTACCTCAGTTTCCTGCTGGAAACAGGGCATGATACGCTCTGAAGAAGTGACTTAATGTAATAAGCCAAAGTACAGAGAAAAGACATGATGAGAACCCAAAGCTCTAAAACTGGTCTGCTGGAAATCACTCCAGAAAAATGCATCTCAGGCATTTCTGAAAGTCACCTAAGAACCAAGAGACAGTCGGTCCAGTCATCGTTTTCTATCAGAGGGAGAAACCACTGATTTTTCTGAAAAGTCGTTCTTGATTTGACAAGTCAGGAGAGAGCTAAGAATAAAAATAAATCATTGTGTCAGGGAAAATATTCTAGAAGTTTCCAGGGCCTGCTGTTATTCATTATAAACCAGGTTTTGAAAGTTTCCTACCCTCACTGGTCATCGGGGAGTGTCCAAGGAGCCTGACGCAGAGCTTATATATCTGAGCACTGTGGTCTCGGTTTGTCCACTGAAATTCTTAAAGAATTAAGTTATCAGGAAGAATGTAACTCAATTTTTACCATCAGCCGTGCCATTTTCATTAGTCGGGCCTACTTTCTACAAGTAATCACCCTGTGCTCTGGCCAATCTCCAGCTTTGATTGGATCCTGCCTGTGTCCATTCCCTTCAGGATTGCCCGAAGAGAAGCTATTTTTCACTCCGACCCCGCAGCCCTGCTCGGCGTTGGCGCGGCAACGCTCCCCGGAGGGTCCTGACTCCAGCAGCGCGACCTGAGGTGAGGGCGAAGGGCTCCTGACCTTGGCACAGAACCTGCAACAGAGCTCTGAAGAAGGATTCTATGGCATTTTCAGGCATTAGGGGGCCATTTTATCATGCACCAATCTATTTCCTTAATTTTCCTAATTGCGTATAATGTTGCTGTCTTGTTTAAGAGCATCGGTCATGGGACCATAAAACTGCAGTCTTGGCTCCCAGAGCACAGAGACGGGGGCTTAAGTGTCTCTGTGTCCCCAGCCTCCGGCCCGGGGCCATCTGCGCAACAGGATTGCCACCCACAAACATGTGCTCACAAAGCTAGCAGAGAAAGGAATTCTCGTCATAATAAGAATATAAAACAGAGAAGGCCCAGCACGGTTTCGGGGCTCTGACGGGTTCTGGGTTTGAAAACAGGAGGAGCAGGAGGATAAGGGAGAGGAGTATGGAAGACGTGGTGGAGGGCTGGAAGGAAGAGAGCTTACTCGGAGCATCTGCACGGCTTCCCTGGTGAAGAGGGGTGAACGGGAGCCACGGCAGACCCTCTATTCCAGGCCCGCGTGCCTGGCGCCCCAGGACCTGGCCTCGCCGAGCCCGCAGCCCACCTGGGATGTGAGCCCCGGGGGCGGAACGATCAGGGGGCGCTCAGGAAGGGAGTGTGGGACCAGCGCCGGTGGCCGGCCATCCCCCCGGGAGGACTAGAGAGACCACGGAGAGCCACGCTGCAGCTGTGGTACAAGGGATGCTCCGACGGCGGCAGACACCCGGTCACACCGCGGGCAGGCCACGGGGGCAGGCGGGGGGCGGACCCGGGCGCGGAGGCCCCCGGTGGGGCCCGCATCATGTCCCACAGCCGATGACAGTGTGAGAGCGGCCCTGCGATTGGGACCTGGCAGAGGCCTGACCCGTGCGGATGAGCCGCGAGGGACGCCGTGTTAATGACAGTGAGCTGCAGGCCAGGCGAAAGCAAATCTGTCCTTCCCCGCTGCAGCCCACACCTGGAAGGCCTTTCGAGTGGTTGTTTGGGACAAAACTGCTTATCGTACTAGGGCAGCTGTTTAACAGCGACTTTCGCCCACTTCACGGTGTTTGAGAAGAGGCCGACCTCCCCAGCTATCCCGGCGGCCTCTGCAGCGGGGCTTGCGCTGCGGGTCACCCGGCAGACGCCCTCTCGGGATGAACGCCCGGCCACCCCAACTCCCTCCCCCTCCGCGGAACCAGGGCGTCCGAACAGCAGGATTCTGTGTGCTAATGTCATCGATGGGACCGCCTACCGTCGCGGAGACTTTTTTAACGTGGGTGAAAGCACAGATTCCTTCTGGAAGAAGCGTGGGAACGCGCTGCTGAGCCGTGGGAGTCTGCGTGAGCGGGCGCGCCCTGAGCGTTCCCACGCGGGCGGGGGGCGGGGGGGGGCGCCAAATCTCGGGGCTC
>LNAC01001843.1:60212-71914 GCA_002007465.1 Ailurus styani
TGTCATTCTCTGTCTGACTTATCTCACTGAATATCATAAACATATAAAGAACTTACATAACTCAACACCAAAAAACAAACAATCTGATTAAAAATGGGCAGAGGACCTGAACAGATATTTTTCCAAGACGACATCCAGATGGCCAACAGACACATGAAAAGATGTTCAATATCACTCATCATCAGGGAGATGCACATCAAAACCTCAGTGAGATACCACCTCACACCAGTCAGAATGGCTAAAATTAACAACACAGAAACGACAGGTGTTGGCGAGGGTGCGGAGAAAGGGGACCCTCCTACACCGTTGGTGGGAACGCACGCTGGTGCAGCCACTCTGGGAAACAGTGTGGAGGTTCTTCAAGCAGTTAAAAACAGAGCTACCCCACGGCCCAGCAAGCGCACTACTACCAGCAGGCCCGGGCACGGGGAGCCCCCATCTGTCTCCCCCTCGCAGAGGCCAGGGCCCGCGGGAGGCCGGGTGGGGGGCGCGGGCCAGCGGGAGCGCGTGGGCTCGGGGGAGGAAGGCACGCGAGGGAAAGACGCCAGGACAGAACGCGCCAACGCAGATCCGTAGAGGGAACCGTCTGCTCGGACACCTTCGTCAGGGCGCCTGGGGTCCGTCGGCGACCCCGTCTGCCTTCAGCCCAGCTCACGGTCCCAAGGTTCCAGGATCGAGTCCAGCTCGGGCCCCTGCCCGGTGGGGAGCCTGCCTCTCCCTCTGCCTCCGCCCCTCCCCCTGCTCCTGCTCTCTGTCAAATAAATAAAAATAAAACCTTTAAAATGTCTACCACCAGTTTTTCTATCAGGACACAATGACAGGCCCTGTAAAGAAACTTAGGGAATCAAAGAGCCCAAATAATGACCCAGGTCTCAGCAGGGGACCCACGCGGCTGGATGCCGACCTCCCTCCCGCGAGAGGCCGCCCGCCCTAGGGGACGGCTGGGAAGGTCCTCACTGCCGCGGATGGTGGGAAGCAGCATCTGACCGTCAGCAAACCCTTGGAACAAGGGGGCCGCGTGTGAGAAAGTTACCGGCTTGGACAAGAAAGGACCGCCGCCGGCGGGGACTCAGCCTGAAAATGAGCTCTGCACCTTTTAAGAAGCGCACGCCCCCCCCACGCGCGGCTCCGTGTGTGCCCCCCGAGCCGCCACGGCGCTGCTCTGCAAAGTCTCCTCCTCCCCACCACGCACAGACTCTACCCTGGAGTCCTGCCAAGACCTACTCGTTTTCTCCCTAATAAGGGTAATTATCTCCAAAAAATCAAAATGATGAAGTGGTCATGAGCGGTACGGAGCTGACCATTCCACGGTTTGCATAAATAGTGGCTGGTGTGCCTGGAGACTCTGGATTTTATTTAAGGTGTGGGCGAGGAAGGGCATCTGTGCTGGGCCGGCCGATCCCGCTCCCGTCTCGGCTGAGGGGCCAGCTTCCCAGCCCTGGGGGCACCCTCAGCTCGAGCCCGCAGACTCCCCAGACCTCACTCCGGACCGCAGACCAGCCGATGAGACGCCCCCTGGGCTTCTCCGCTGGATGAGCCGTGGCTCCCACGAGCCAAACGACTCTGCCTGTCTTTAAATCAAGAGCCCGGTCTGGTATTTAATGCACTCGACCCACCACGGAAAGAGCTTCCTAGCGAGCACACCACTGCTGGGAGGAAGCGGAGAACCGTCTCTGACCACAGCATCTTTTACTAAGGAACAGCAACGCTAGACTGGACGTTCCGAGACCGGGTATCATAGCATATGTGCAAAAACCACACACAGCTCGATTCAGAAGTAACGCAGTTGGGTATTATCAGAAAAGAACCCGGTCAGAGTCAACGGGCAGACCGGCTGACATTCGTGCGACATGACTAAGACCAGCTAAACACAGCACACCTTCACTGAGGGCTCCCCACGCGCCAAGCATCTGCCAGACCCGTTATTTCCCGCGAAGAAAAGTCTTGCCCACCGTCGGCAAGGCCTGACATCCGAGGCAAGAGGTCACCCCAGACGCTGGAGGGAGGCAACTCCTTCTGGTCCGAGAGCCTCAGGGGGCAGGCGATTCAGCTGCCCACCGGGCTCCTTCCAAGGGTAAGACGTCGCGTATACAAAAGGTGCTTAACTAGGAATCTGCATGGGGTTTGCGGTTGCTCCTTGACCCTGTCCCCTCCTTGTCTCTGTCCCCTTCTCTCCCCGTCCCAAGATGTAGGAAGGAGGCTGATCCATGAGATGCAGGGCACGCTGGCCACACAGAGAGAAACACTGTGTGGTGTGGGGTGACAAAAATCACCAAGATCAGAAATCCCAGGCCCCGTGTTCCTGCGTCAAAAGGAAGTCCCTGCGGAGACCCGCAGCCGGGAGACCCAAGCCGGGAGATGGCCCGGCACATGATCATCTCAGTAGCAGCAAAGGGCGACAGGTAGCGTCGCCTTCAGGTAGGAAAGCAGCCTCCGCCCCCTTCCTCTTCCTCTGCCTTAGCTACTTACATTCCCAGGGTTGCTGAACGGATCGAGACGTGTCTGGGTGATATTCTAGTCGTTTCTATCCTTGTGCGTAAACAGGAAGACATCTTTGCTCAGAATTTAAAACCGTCTTTACCTGCACGAGTGCAAATAAAGCAAGAACCACACGGTTCTAAGCGGAGTTCATCCAGACTTGGTATGAGACCAGGGTCAGACATGTGCTCTGAGCCAAGGACACTAGAGAACAGTTTTCACGGTCTCTAAGGCATTGGCTAAATGCACACAATCTGGAGATACTTAAAAGAAAAAAGAGAGAACCAAAATGAAATGAAATAGCGACTAGCTTTGAAGCATCTTACACATGCCATCCGATCCGCCCCATGAGGTCAGAGCTGTGTCTGTGAGCTCCTTGATCTCATGAGATGAGCCACACTGTGGGACCCTCGCCCGCGGGGCCACAGGGCCTCCGCTCGACGCTGCCACTCTTCACCCCTCGTACGTTCCTGGAGGGACGTGGGCTCCGCCACAGGCTGTAGGTTTAACTACTAAAGTCATCGTTTCTGTGTATCAAAAACACTTACGTGCTTTTTGATGAAAGACAGCATCCATAAAACATTTTTTGCGAACATATTTTTAATAATTGTAAGATGAAACTCGCTGCCTCTGTTTAATTTGAAATACTTCTTGGTAATTAAATTCACTGGATGCAAAGACTGAGCTCATGTTTTATTCAAACCCAAACTTCAGCTTCTTGAACTGTTGATTCAATTCAAAAAGGAATGGCAGAAAATGACATTTGAGTTACTGCTTTCTTACAGGGAAAAGAATTAAAGGATCCCTTTGGTCTAGAAGTTCTGATTTTAGGGGGCGGTGTTGGCTTCTCTGGAAGGCCTGCTCTTGGACGAGCCCTTGAGCGTGCCGGCTGCAGTGCCCTGGGCGCGCTCGCGGGGCACCCCCGTCCGCCCACCTCCGGCCCTTGGGAGGAGGGTCCCCGGCCGACCGCCCTGGCGCACTGGGAACAGAGCCGCAGAAAGCCCCTCTCATCCCGAACCTGCCAGAAAGCTGGGCACGCCGGCGGACGTCTCTACTCACCTTGGAGCTGGCGGCCTCGGTACAGATCCCTGGTCCTGGTCGGGTGGGCCCGGGCCGTGTGGTCGCACTTGGGCTGCTCGTACCTGGGGGGGGAACAGGCAGCGGCTCTGACACTCGGAAGCGGGTGCTCTGCTCCGTTTCTCATGGCACCTGCGCTCCGCCTGCAGCCCGGCTCTGCCGTCGACCTCTCCCGAGTGACCACCCTTGACGACCTTTGTGACCATTTACCGCAAGAAGCTTATTTTTCCCACCGCACACGGCTCTGCGCCTCCCTCCAGTTTCTGGCACGAATCTCACACGGGGGCTGAGGATCACCGCCACCCCCTCACCCCCACCTGCTCCAGGATTCAACGTGGTTCAGAGGGGAGGGGCTGGGGGGAGAGGAGGCCAGCGGGCATCCCGGGAAAGGAGGTAAAGTCTCAGAAAGAACCGCCGAAGTTTACATTTATGTGTGACCGAAAGACCAACTCAATCTAAATCCGATTCGTGAAGCTACGCAATGTTGTCCCTGTGTTAACGGAGAGGGGAAGGGAAAAGCAAAGAAAGAGGGCAGGGGGAGAGAGAGGAGAGTGTGCCACGTGGCGTCCACAGCGAGTGAACGAGTCCGTGGCGAAGTCCTGACCAGTGGATCCTGCCATTGGGGCAGGAGGCGTGGGGGCTGCCGGCCACCCCCAGGACAGGGGCATCGTGGTGATTCTGGAGCTGACGGGACAGGGCCGCTCTTCCCGACAGGCCCCCCACGCAGGCCCAGGTCCCGGGGGTCTTACGGGCCACTCTTCAGAACGCCTGCGGTCTGGGCCCTGGGTACCACCGACGGGGAGCCCCGGGTCATGGGGGAACCCCCCGTCCAGGGGGGACTCTGACAGACAGAACCCGCTGCCTCCTAGCGCCTCACGTATGGGAAGGGTGCACAGTGTGAGCCGGCGGGCAGGGGTGCAGGCGGAATGTTCTGGACTGAAGGCCTGCTGATTTCCCAGAGGTGAACAAGGTTCCCCGGCTCCTCCCCACGCATCCTGCCCCGTCTCCGTTTCTCACTCCCCAAGAAAGGGATGGAGCTCACATTTACTTCATAGGAATCATTTCCGATTCTTATTTTTCCTCACTTTTTGTTTTCCCAACGTAGGAAATAAAAGAGAATGAAATGTCCCCCGAGGGACACAGGAAAGTGTCCCTCCCCTGGTAGCCAGTCCTACGGGGCCGAGTGGGTGCGGCTGAAACAGAGCCAGGGACGCACGTGCCCCTCCCGGCCTCCCACCCGGAGTAGCCTCGTTGACGACAGAATGGAACACCCGCTCCCGCAAATGTAATATGTCTTTTTGAAATGTGGTTCTTGAAATTAAAGGGCCCCGACACACTCCGGCAAATAGTTAAGCTATCACGTTTTAACTGAACGCCATTAACTTATGTTGTTTTTGAAAGGCTGTGGGGTTCCGTACAGAGGGCAGAGGAACCAGAGGCATGAGAGTGCGAGCAAGGGGCGAGGGGACCCACGTCTCAACCAGGTGTCTCCTCTCCCACCCGGCACCGGAGCAGGACCACGAGAGCCTAACGTTCGCCGAGAGGAAACGAGCCAGCGCAGTCAGCCCACGGAGGGCTCGCCCCTGTCTTCACGGACACGGGCTGAATTTGGAGAACGCTCCCACGTTCAGGCTCTGGGTCAGTGTCTGCGGGGTTGGAATAGGTTGGAATAGGTACCTAGGTTAGAAGTGACAACTTCACAGTTGGTGGCCCGTCAAACATGAGCAGTGAAAAGACAGGCAGGTGTCCCGGCTCCTGACGGATGAGCTGGAAAGTCAGGGGCCCGGCCATTCTTGGGCGTCCTGTTTGTCGGAATATCCGAGTGCTCCTTGGGGGCGGCCCTGGGCTGCTCTGTTGGGTTAGAAGCTGAACGAGTAATAGGAACTCTCTGCGGAGCCTCGAAAACGCTGGAAGTCAGCGCCGGCATCCTGCACGTGAGCGATAAGACAGCACGTCGTCTCTAAAGCCTGTTCTGGGTCCTTAACTCTGCAGCGGCCTGGAAGCCAGCCACACCGGTCATTCCGGCTTCATTCCGAATTTGGCCTGGAGACGTCTTAAGAATTCTAGCACTATGCTGACAGAAAAAAAAGGTATATTTAAGTGACAGTATTCTGCCTCTTTTAAAGAATACTGGGAAATGCCTCGCCTTGTAGAAATGGCAATCTCAAGAAATAGAATTAATGCCTTTGAAGTCTCAAAAAAATTCAAATTCAATGTTGACATGCATCACGTTCTTTTCAATAGCGTTGAACTTAGTTGTATGAAAAAAAAGCGAACCCCTCCTGCTTGACTGTCCGCTCGCCCATCAGATAGCAGGCTTTCTGGCAGGGAGAAATGCAATTTCACGCTCATGTGGGCACGTGCACTTGGCCAGTGAGAGAGACGGTCTCTGGAGTCAGGGGACGGGGGCAGCCCCGATGCGATGTGAGAACAGCCTGGTGTCAGATAGGTGAACCCGTCATCGGCCCCAAGACGGTGAATGAGGGGCGGGGGTCTCTCCGTCCTGGGGTAATGCAGTAGCTGGAGGTCAGCCCGCTCCACGCGTCCTCTGCCAGCCCGTTCCCGCGCTCCCCACGGCGCAGCACCCCGTCCTGGGGTAATGCAGTGGCTGGAGGCCAGCCCGCTCCACGCGTCCTCCGCCAGCCCGTTCCCGCGCTCCCCACGGTGCAGCACCCCGTCCTGGGGTAATGCAGTGGCTGGAGGTCAGCCCGCTCCACGCGTCCTCCGCCAGCCCGTTCCCGCGCTCCCCACGGCGCAGCAGCGGCCCGGTCGGGCCTGCCCGTCTCCTCCCAGAGCCTATCCTGCCATGCACGGCGTGGGCTCGGGCAGGTGCCTGGGCTCCAGCCCGCAGGTCATCTGTACGCCGTAGCCAAAATGTCAGTTCTGATACCAAAAAGCAGGAGCACTGGGAAGACCTTCTGCCCCTGGTCCAACTCATGTTTCCACCCAGATGACCATCTAGTGAGAAGCTCTGTTAGAAGCTTGCCTGGCGGGCAAACGCATAGGCTCGTAGTCCTTGGCATGGTCTACAGCAGAATCCAAGCGTTTTAATGCTCTTGCTTGGTGACATGAGGAAAAGGGTTAGGGTTAGGGTTAGGAAGGAAGGAAGGATTGGTGAATGAATGGATGGAGGGACGGTGGATGGACAGATGAAAGGATAGGTGGATGGATGGATGGAGAGAGAGAGAGTTAGATGAACGGATGGATGGATGGATGGAGAGAGAGAGAGAGTTAGATGAACAGATGGATGGATGGATGGAGAGAGAGAGAGTTAGATGAATGGATGGATGGATGGGTGGAGAGAGAGAGAGTTAGATGAAAGGATGGGTGGATGGGTGGATGGAGAGAGAGAGAGTTAGATGAATGGATGGATGGATGGATGGATGGAGAGAGAGAGAGAGTTAGATGAACGGATGGATGGGTGGGTGGATGCAGAGAGAGACAGAGAGTTAGATGAACGGATGGATGGATGGGTGGATGGAGAGAGAGAGAGTTAAATGAAAGGATGGGTGGACGGATGGATGGAGAGAGAGAGAGAGAGTTAGATGAACGGATGGATGGATGGGTGGATGGAGAGAGAGAGAGAGAGATGAAAGGATGGGTAGATGGATGGATGGAGAGAGAGAGAGAGTTAGATGGACGGATGGATGGATGGGTGGGTGGAGAGAGAGAGAGAGAGTTAGATGACAGGATGGATGGGAGGGTGGAGTGTTTCCTCCTTGAAAGGTTTCATGGTCACACTTGAAAAACTAGGGGAAATAACTTAGGAAGGGTCAAAATGCCTGTGCCTAGGTCTTACAGATGAAACCAGTGGCTAAGCTTGATAACTTCTGAGAGATAATATTTTTGTACATTTATAAAATATTTTATGTAAACCTGTGAATATTCAAGATCAATTCATATAACAAAGAAAGGCAAACACATCTTCACTCGTGTTTCCACAAGTTCCATGAGTAGTTTGTGTGCTTCAGGTGTGGTTATGCAACTGTTTGCCCAAATTCACAAAATAGGAGTGAATACATTTTTGTATCTCAGACCCCTGCATAGCGATTATTGCCTTTGCCTTTAGCACACTGTCTTAGTTTTTATGCTATAGAAAGTTTTTTGGGGCGATCAGTTCTTTCAGCCTATGAAATGCCTGACTCCCTTTGCTAAAACCAGAAGCCCCAGGAAGCTCCAGATGGTGTCTGAGCACCCGCCATGCCGGATCCCAGAGCTGGTTTGCACAGTCCCAGTCTGCGTGAATAACGACAGGAGCAAACACTGCATGAGAGCTCAGCCTTCACGGCTCCCTGCTGGCATTCACACAGGCAGCTCCTGGCGGCCATGAGAGGATGGTTTCCTCCGGTTTCTAATGGCCAGAGTGGTCAGTTTCTGCAGGCAGCCCCTATGGGGAAGCGAGCTCATGGCCAGCATGGTCCAGCAGCCAAGCGAAGTCTGGGTACCCGGAATCCACACTAGAAGCACCCACAGGGGGCCTGCCTCCCCATCTCCTCCCTCCCCTGGTCCATGGGTGCAGCGTTACCTGGTGGACGTGCCAGGGATGGGGCGTCCGGTGTCCACCAGGACGCACCAGCAGTAGCCAGTGGAGGGGTGACACTGTACCGGCTTGTAGAGGCCACCATGGGCGCACTCGGGAATCACCACATTGTCATTCTTGGGCTGCCTGGCCTCCTCCAGGGCTGACTGCTGTTCCTGGTCACACGAGGACACTAGGGGAGGAAAGACAGGGGTGTGAGCACTCAGCGTGCAGGCAGTTCCACACGGGGTCCCCGAGGGCATGTCTGGAGAGCTGCACTGGGAAGAAAGGAGCCGGGGCTGGCCAGTTGGAGGGGCAGGCAGATCGGGAGGGAGTCAGGGCACAGTGGGCCCCCGTGCCCATGGGGCCACTCCTGTTATAGGTGGGGCAGTCTGGACGCACGACTGGACTGCAGGAAAAGCAGGATGACATCAGCCTGCATCCAGCTTTCGGTCTGTGGTCTGAGCACCCCAAGAGGGTCTCATCATCTTAAAAGGATGGAAACACTCCATCCTCCCATCCTCCCATCTATCCTTTTATCTATCAAGTTCTCTGTCTCTCTCTTTCCATCTATCCTCCCATCCATCCATCCATCCCTATATCTATCTATCCAGGCATCTGTCCGTCTGTCCATCCATTCATCCATCCATCCATCCATCCATCTAACTACCCAGTCACCTGTCTGCCCATCCACCCATCCATCCATCCATATATCTATCTATCCAGGCATCTGTCCGTCCATCCATCCATCCATCCATCCATCCATCCATCCATATATCTATCTATCCAGGCATCTGTCCATCCATCCGTCCATCCATCCATCCATCCATCTTCCCATATTACAAAAGGCCATTGCTAAGTATTTTCAAACATTTTTTTGCAATCTGTGCTGGACCTAGAATCATGTTCTACTTCTTTCAATGTTGTCACCAACTTTCATTTAAGATGATGCTGAAGCAAAGGGAGTCAAAGTCTAGGTGCCTGACTTATTTCTGAGCACAGTGGAACCCTGTCTCAGCAGATGGTGAGCCCAGGGCGACGCAGCAGAAAAACCCACAATGCGTGTATGTTGCACAATGAATCCTAGCAGTGACAGTGGAAACTCTTGCTGTTAGCAATGAGAGAGGCACGGTCTAATAGCATCTGACACTCATGTAACAAAAACAGTTGCTAGTTAGAGCTTTCCCCATGCCTGAACGGCCGTCAGTCATTTCATGGGTTTTCTCATTTAGCCACTTGGTGGATAAGAAAACAGAGGAACACACAAGTCATGAGGGGAAGGCCACACAGCTGGAAAGGGGCCGGCCTAGAACACAGATCCTGGCCGTCGAACTCAGAAGCACACGGCCTGATCACTAGGCTAGCCTGCATCCCACGGCCTCCGGGCAGATGGAAGTCTCACGCCATCTGTGTAGCACGGATTTAAAGAAGCCAACTGCAAAACAGTATGGAGTTTCCTCAAAACATTAAACATAGAACTACCCAACCCAGCAATTGCATTTCTGGGGGTTTACCCAAAGGAAATGAAAACACTGATTCAAGGACACCTGCCCCTGATGTTTACAGCAGCATTATCAACAATAGCCAAACTATGGAGAGAGCCCAATGTCCATCGACTGGTGAATGGATAAAGAAGATGCGGTAGATGCACGATGGAATATTATTCAGCCATAAAAAAGGAATGGGATCTTGTTGCTGCATTTGCAATAACATGGACGGAGCTAAATGAAAGAAGTCAGTCAGAGGGAAAAAAAAAACACCATATGACCTCACTCACATGTGGAATTTAAGAAGCAAAACAAATGAACATAGTGGGGAAAAGAGAGAGAGGGAGAAACTAAAAAGGAGACTCTTAACTACAAAGAACACACTGATGGTCACCAGAGGAGAGGAGGGTGGGGGATGGAGGAGACAGGTGATGAGGATGAAGGAGAGCCCTTGTGATGAGCACCGGGTGATGTACGGAAGTGATGAATCGCTGTATTACACACCTGAAGCTAATATTACACTGCATGCTAATTAGCTGGAATTTAAATTAAATTTGGAAGAAAAAAAGAAAGCTCCAAATGTAAGCCAAACTTTTGGGGTATTCATACTCTAGCATCCAACAAAGTGAGTCCTGTCGACTCCGCAGTCCTCGGATGGTGATGAATTTGAGTCAAATAAAGTAAAACATGGAGACTACATTATCCTTCACTATAAAGTGACACGTGGTTTAAAATACGATTTAGAAATATGCAGCATATTCCGAGTGTTCCTCTTCTGGATCCTTCTAGCCTAAATACCTGACAATAAAAATGAACGCTGGCAACCTAAATCCCCCTTCTCACACATTTTAAAGAAAATGTGGGCACGTGTCTGAGGTTCCTCTTCGGGGTGGGGTTTCTCCGGGGGCAGTCTCTGCACCGCTGAGCGGGAAGCAGGTGGAGTGAGCATCCAGACGCATCACCACTCCTCCAGGAGGTGAGAGGTCAAGGCTAATCTCAGAGCTGCCGTGTCTCAGAGGCTGGAAAGGTGGGGCCTCCCAGTCCCAGGGGAGCTGCCGAGAGCTGAGCCCTGCGTTCGTGGCCAGGCACGTGGCTAACCGCAGAGCGGCGTCCACCCCAGGGCCCACACAACCCAGAGCACACCCACCCTCACAGGGAGCTGCCCTGTGGCCTCTAGCAATGACATTCTTTTGCTTTTGGGTTTCTCCTAATAAAGGAAAAGAAAAGAAAACACTATTCACTGAGTGAATATATTTGACACAAAAATCTCTATAGCACTTTTCGGCTATTAAAGTGGTTTTCTGTAAATTATGCTTGAGTCTGCTTAGGAACTAGTTAGTTATGATAGACGGGGATTTTATGACTGTGGATGTGACATCGAACAGGCAGAAACCACCGAGAAGTCGAGAAAGAGCGCGTTCCCGCGTGGGTGCCAAGAGGCGGGGGGCCGGCGGCGGGGCCGCGGAGGATGGGCACCTGCCTGTCACCGCGGACCATGTTTCCGAAGAGCTAGCTGCTCCTGCCACTCCTCCCCCAACGCTCAAAGAGCACCGGCACGTAACAGGCCCTCCGTAAATTTCTTTTTAGACAATAAACCATGGTTACGATATGAATCGTTGGAAACTACTTGGATTTTCGCCTTTCTAGCACCTGTGTGGAGGGTAATCATACATGGAATTTTGCGATCCGTCCCCTAGTGACATTACCAAATGCTATTAGATTTTTTAAACCATATACATTTCTGTATATGCGTTAGAAAAACACAGAGATGGTGCCTCTTAGATCCTCCTCCGTGTTCCTACCCAAACCAGGGCTTCCTAGACTGAACACAGCCTCCCGAAACCACAGAGGAGCCAGACTGAAATGTAATGAATCACCGTATCTGTCCTGATCCACATTTTACATGATCATCATGATACGTGATACTTTATCATGAATCCTTCAAATGTCACAGCAGGTGCCAAACTCATTTTCATGGATAAGAGAGAGAAGGAAGAAGTTGGCCCTTGGGTGCACAGCGCAGCTCACGTACCTAGCGGCAGGTGCTCTGCTCGCGGTACAGAAAGCCTGGAATGGAGGCCTGTCCCAGCGGCCAGGCTCCGGGCTGGCACCCCACAGCCAGGATGCCCCGAGGCCGGTCC